>JAAGNO010006680.1:0-11408 GCA_033439905.1 Ceryle rudis | reverse complement strand
TGTAGTAGGGGGGCGGGTGGAACGGCCAGACGAGAGGGAGGGGGGGGGGGGGGGGGGATGATGTGCGAAGGGAGGCAAGCACTAGGCTTCTTTCAAGTCTGTCCAGTCTTCCCATTACTCTCCTTAAAAGAGGAAGAATGCAGGAATATATATATTTTTTTTTTTTTTTTTTTTAACAGTTTGAGCCTTTTCAAAATACAATGCACCCAAAGGATGTGGATTTGGTTTTCTGAAACCTTTAAAGCTTTAGAAATTTTAAAACTACTACTAACTTCTTTTGTCTTTGAAAAAGAGGTGTAGAGAAAAGTTATTTGGTTAAGACTTTGCCTGTGCGTTTTTTAACATGGTACATAAAACAACGTCAAGGTGTTACCTGCTTTATTAAATAGAGGTGAATTGTTACAGCAATGAGCAATAGCAAAGCCAGAATTGGACTTTTATCACAATATCAGTTTCACAAGATATGGGTAAATTGATATCCTACTCCCTCTTTTTAGAATTCTAAAATATAATAATAGTAATTTTGGAAGAAATAACTTCCCTCATTTCCTAAAGACAACTTAAATATAACGAAATAAAATATCACAAAACCAGAGAGATCAGAATAGAAAGTGGTCTTGAATCTCTTTTAATCCTTCTTTACTCAGTATTATGGCAATTACTGCTCCTATAGAAACAGATTAAAATGGGGGCTGCTTATGACAGGTTCTTGGTTTATCAGATCACAATTAAAGTTGAGTCTGATGTTTTCCATGAGATTTTAAAATGACCAAAATATTTTTTTAATTAGGTCTGAGCATCTTGCAAATAAAATATTGCACTTGAATCGGATCAAACCAAATTAATATTTGTCAAACACCATTTGGCGTTTCCTACCAAACAGGGACAGTTTTTGCTCCATATGATTTTAGACACATGTAAACACTGTCTGCCAAAGGAAAGACTGATGAAAACTTGTACGTGTGCTGTATTTTGAGTAATCTCCTCATTCATCTCAATCTGGCAGAGCATTTTAGTTTAAAAAGAGGAGAGTTTGGACAATATAACCTTATTAAAATGAGCTTTCACTGCACAAAACAAACTCTTGCCTCGGGATAATTGTTAATGTTACTGTTTTCAAGTGCTGATCTTTTTTGAAAAGGAAACAATTCAGGACTAGTACCTGCTTTTAATCACATTCCCACAGTAAACAGCTTCTTAAGGCAGAAGTGGTCGCATTTACATAATGTGCTCCAGGTGCCCTGGGCTCTTTGTACAATAAACCCACCCTGCGCAGACAATGATGTGGATCTGATGAACCAGCTGTCAAGCACTGACCAGCCAGACTCAACTATGATGCTGGAGATGGACTTGGTACGGTGGGACCAGCTGCAGAATACCAATGTTCAGGGCACTGCCCAACTATTGAATGGAAAATTTCCAGTTGGACTCAACAGTGATTCATAACAGATGAGGCAAATCCAAGAAACACCTGTTAGCTTTGGGAAGAAGGAAAGAAGTTGGCACCAAAATGCTTCACCAAATGAGTCATCAGAATATAAAGAAAGGAACAGCATTAAAGGAAAAGAATGAATTTTACTTGCAGATCTGCAAGCTACATAAGAATATTTAATGTTTGTCACATTCTTTCTGGTGGGACAGTGACTCATTTGGATCAGGAACCTTTCATAGTTCAGCTTCAAGTAAATTACAAAAGGATCTCTCAAACAAAGAACACATTAAAGACGAGTTTCAAGAAGACAATGCTCTAAAAGAGTGCTCAGCTGTGTGCACTCCCTCAGACAGCATCAGCCTGTGTATAAATATAACTTATAATGAGGTGTTACTGGTATGATTTTGGCAGGTGTATGTGAGAACACCCTGGAATTTAAAGGTACCTTTTCAAGACAGACAAGTCAGCTTCTGCAATGTGGACTACAAAGCTGATGACTGTCACTGCACTGAAGAGCAGGTGGGCAGCCGGGGGCCAGCAAGCCCAGGAGCAAGGTCTGCTGTGGGAAGGGTCCTCACCATGGCTACTTTAATGTTACAGACCACATGGGTTAAGTACAAGATGTCCGGAAGGAGTTTTCCCTTAGTATGTTTTCTTTATGTTGTCTACAATCACGCCATTTCAAGCTCAGGGAAGGCTTTTAGGTCCAAGCTCTTAGTGAATCTTATTTCTAAGCACCCTAATAATTTGAACCATAAATAAAAACACTAGTTAAAACCACACAGTCTTAAAAATCTAGAGTATTTCAAGGTTGTGAGTCAAACTTTTATTTTCATTTCCAGCACAGAAGTAATTTGTTACTCAAAGTTAAAATATTTGCCTTGCAAATGCTGATAGCATTCAGATTTTGTGTTATTCAAGGAGTAACCCAAATTACAGTGTAGACAACTATCTGAGGGGAAGCTACTGAGCTACCTGAGATCACATCTGTCCGTTTCAGAGCTTTCAATTATCACCTAGGATGAACCAGGTCATAAATAAATGGTCTGGGAAACATTTAAGATTGCTGCAAAATCAACTGAGCACAAATGAGAAGCCTGTTGCAACACCTAGCAATGCTGATGGAATTCCTGCTTTGATTGAAAATAGTGATGGTCAACCAGAAAAAGTCTTGTCACGGATGTGGGTTAACGAAGACCGTCAATGGAAGAGGTCAGAATACCTTTTGGCACATATCCTGAAAAGGTTAATGAGAGAAATAGAAATGGAAACCTACCTCAAACATACCATATGTCTGCTACATTTCTGCAACATCTGTGTTTATAGTGAACAAGTCCACGCATACGCTGGAGACGGAGCTTTCGAGAGCCTAGTTTGGATAATATTATTATTAGCAAAGGGAAAACTGGGCTTAATAATAATGTCATACAGGTCATCAAATTGCCTTGGTCTCCAGAATATTGGCAGAAGTCCCTGACAAGAAAAGCTAACATGGATTATTTTAGGAACTCAATGAACTGTGGACAACTTAGGTCTGTAGAAATTATGTTATTACAGGATTTAAAGTAGTAGCGCCTCAGAAAAATTCAATACGTTAAACCACCAGATGGGCAAACCAGCACGCACAGTGATCTGGTACCAGTAACGCTGACACAAAACAGTTCCCATCACACCACATCTCATCCGACTTGGAAAGTTAATCAGGCTCTCAAAGATGAATTGTATTTATTTTTTATGCATTTCTTTAGGAATGCTGTGGTTACCACTGTGTACAATAGCAACAATCAGTTTGCTCTAAATTAGTTTTTCCTGATCTTAAATCCTCTACTCTTTGGCTTGCTTGGGGTGAAATGAGTAGACAAGAGTATGCTGTTTTCACATCACTTCACCTCAGTGTCATCTCCTTCCAAAGGAAAGGAAACAGTCACATTTACCTAAGCAGAATGAACAATTATTGAAGGTTTACTCCCTCCCTCAGTCACTTTCTTCCACCCTGTGTCAGCTTCGGCTTGCCGGTGCCATTTGCCTGAGGGTTTACACACTTAATCTCCCTGCCACTGGCTTCAGCAGGAGCCACAGTCCCGCAATCCCTTTATACTTCTCACGCCAGCCAATACGTCTGCAGATGGTTCCATTATCCATATAAATGTCTAATCCTTTTCTGAACCCCACTAAGCTCCTGGCTCTGCTGAACTCTTGTGGGAATTAATTCCACAGGTTAATTATGCATTTGTGTAAATACTTATTTTCTTTAATGGTTTTAATTTTGCTGCCTTTCGGTTTCATTATAAGTCCCCTGGTTCCTGTATTATAAGAAAGGATAAGTGAAAGTGCCAGATTTACTTTCTGTATATGCAATTCATTATTTGTATATCTTCATCGTGTGCCCTCTTTATGCCCCCTCTCTGCACTAAACCGTCCCAGAGTTTTAATTCTTCCTTCACGCAGAACCCATTCAAGCCATTTGCCATAATTAAAACAATTAATTTCAAGAAAAATCCAGACTGCTACACAGAGAATTCAGAATGGAATGAGGAATAAGTTGAAAGAATGACTAAGCTCCTACCCTCTACTGGGACTTTTTGCAAGCCTTACACTGTGCACATTTCCATATCGAAGCCCGCTGCTCTTGGGCTATCTAGCTAATAATATTTAAGTGTTTTAATAATCCGGTAAAGTGAAATGAATGTGTTTAATTTATTAAGTTTCTTCAGCAGCACTGCTGGGTTTAAATTCGTGATTACAAGAATTTAAATTCATGACAACAATGAGCACTTAAATTCTTCTTAAACTTATGAGCCTGCTGTTCTTGTGAACAGTAAGTTGAAAAGAAGAGAACTAGAAAGAAGACAACAATTTTCTTTATCCCCAGTAATATTTGGGACATAGTATTAAAAGTATTTACTCACTTCTACTGCTACTGAGATAAAGGGGTTTTGTAGCTGAACTTTAGCCTATTAATATTAAACAGCATCATCATCTAATTAACATTTCAGCAGAGGTGACCTGTCTTAGTATATGTATTTGGCTGACGAGAAGATGGTATGGATGGTGCATCTGCTTTTAGGAGAGGCTTAACCTACAGGAAATTTTTTAGGCCTTGTGTTTTTCTGGGATGAGTTCCCTAGTAGGTTGTAAATGACTGAAGTAGGATACAACTTACAGGACAGTCACTTCATTCTCTTCTTTTCTCAAAGAATGATTGGGAGTAAACTGAAATTTCAGCAAGTGTATTTCACACTGAATTTCCCCAGTGCCCTCATTGCTATGCGTATGTTGCAACACTGGATTCATCACGGTTGATTCATTAAAGCTACCACAACCATCTCGAGAAGCTGTAGCCATGATGGTGCATAGTGACAGTTTAGAGGTCATCTAGTTCAACTCCCCTGCTGAGAGCAGGGACATCTTCAAATAGAGCAGGTTTCTTCCCCAGAAGAAAGCTTTGATACTTTCCTTTTATTGCACTAAAAGGAAAGCAAGATGTTATTCTGTAAGCCACAGCTAAAGGACAAGTAATACATGTTTATCAGGCTCAGAGCCACCCACCACTGTGCAGTACCCTAATGATTCGTATTATTAAACTAAGCTCTTAACCGAAGCTCTGCGGAGGGGTTGGACGTACTCTTCAATTGAAGTTCATGAGAAGTCCTGAAGCTTCTAAACAAAGACCTGTTTCAGCTGAAGGATGCATTTATTTGTCTTACTTTGTAACTTCTTTTTGCCAAACAGAAAAGCCTTTGTTTTACCCTTCAGAGAAACTAGAATGGATTAATTATCCTTTACATTGGTCTGAAAACAACTAATTACTCTACATGAACCTAAAACAAGGAACACTTTCTTCTTGTAAGGGCAACAAACCCACACACTAAACAGCCAAGCATCCTTTCGAAATGTTTAACATATAACAAGAAGTACAACTGTGCTCCATAATTCATTCACTTTACACCCAGCTGCGCAAGGAGTAATGGCACTAAACCCTTGCTGGAGAGATCCACCTCTTTTGGTGGGCAACAAACACTCCACTCTTCAGGCTGTTCAAAGAGTGTGTGAAACAGTTACAATGGCATCATCTCTTCAAAGTACATATCATTTTAATAAGCATTCTTCAGAAGACAACTGTGGCATAGAAAAAGAAAAAAATTACAGTCTCCAAAAGCATATCTGCATAATTTATGTGTTATCTACAGTTTCTGTCGCTGAAGTCAGATAAGAAATGAGGAATCTCTATTTCACGAAAAAAAGATCTTATTTAATTGCATGCAGAAGTTACATGCTCCTTTTCCTTTTCTCTGGCTTTTTATTTTTTTTAGAATGCAGGATAATTGAATGAAATTAAACACCATGTCCGCACTTTGTCTCTCCAGGTCAGGTTTTATCCAGTTGTGAAAGCAAGTTCTTCCACCCTCACACTGAGTAGGGAACACCATCCCCACCAGGAAGCCAGCCTGAAGTATCTCACTGGGAGGTCAGCACTTTGTCTTGCACTTTGCTAAACAGCCAACTTTTCTCTCGTTATGTTTTGATGACAATAGTTGTTTAGCTGTCCAGCCTCTCAATTCAAGCTACAATAACCTTCTGGACAAAACATTTAATAACAGTGCTCTTGCCAAAAATTTAATTGCATTCATTGATGCATCAGAAACAAAAGCGTTACCTAATGAATTTTTCCTTAACAGTGGCTTTATCTTTCCTTCTCTGCCGATTTCTCAAGGTTATTGTACTACAGATGCTACCACCTGCTATAACAGCACCTGCTTTTTAAGTCACCGATACCTTGATTTTTTTTTCTGAGTACTGAAGCTCCTGATCTAGGCAGTAATGAATCCCTCCCATTTGTTTTCTGATGTTTTTTGGATGACTATTAACGTTTGAGATGGTTCACGCACAAAGGCATCGGCCCAAGTTTCAGGCTACCTGAAGAGAAGTAAACAGACTCCAACCGAACAGCAGAGAACTGCGTGAAGACAGGTCTATGCTTCTTGGAAAATTAAACCCAATGAAGTGTAACAGCTCTGATGGCAGCTGGAGACAGATAAGCAAAGCAGTTGGGCACCTGCCCAAATCTAACAAGTACACTGAAGTTAGAAATGCAGTTGACTACGTTCTTAAAGCCAATTTTTTGTTTTTCCCTAACAAATTAAGTACTACTGTTAAGTGCTGGCCTGGTTGCTCCCATGAACGTAACTCTGAAGCCTCGGTTACATCAAACACATCTTTCTGGTATTGCTGCATCCCGGCTGGACACCAAAATGAGATCTGAGGCTCTTTGTAAGCTACCTGGCCTGCTTCTCTTGAGAAAGCTTCCCCAGTTTGTCATTACTGATGAAGATAAGAAAACTGATTAAGATACAAAACTGAGGTTTCTGAGGACTATAGATGGGTTTGGAAAGAAATCAAATAGCAGACAATGTACTCCATCGTGAAGGTTTTGAAACCACTGTAACTTATGCGTGGCTATTTGAATCATGTTGAGTACTTGAGCTGTGAGATTGACTTCAAGCTTGCATTTTGTAAGGTCAGACAAGAAGTAGCCGAGAATCTGACCTTCTCTGAACCCATGAATACTAACAGCACTGGTATGACATTTAAACAGATGAAATACATCTCTGTTGTAAGCAAGAATTTCCCATTTATCCAGCAGATGCTGTCATAATTCCAAAGTGTCACGGTCTGATCGAAATCATTCTCCAGCCGATGACAGATGAGCAGTTCCCAGCTCAGTACACATGGGCACATGGGCACTCTGGGCAGCTCACGCTCCAAACACTCTATTTGCCACATATTTTAACATGATAAAACCCCAGGAGGCCAGTCATGTGTAAAAAAATGCAACAGCATCACAACAAACCTTAACGTAACCTTATCATTTCTACCTTCAGCAAAAGCGGTGTCAGGCCACTGACCTGACTTTGGAGAACATCACCTTGGAGCTCTCCAGAGGCAGGACTACAGAATTATTCCTGTAATCACAGTTTTATATGGCAAATTAAATAGCTATCTCTTCCCCCCAACCCTGCTGTAATACACAAATCCATTACTTATTTTTAGGATTTAAAAATAAAATAAAACAAAACTGTTCTTAGCAGTCTAGACAGCTTATGTAGTAGCGAAAGAGCTTTTAAGAACTCTTCTGCAGCACAAGTCTACCTCTGATTCCCAATGACAGCTATTTTTGTTTTTCAGTATAATGCTGTTTGGTTTGGTTTGTTTTTTAAATATCAGAGTAATTGTTGGGCTCAGGAAAACGTCATTAAGGATTGTCCTTTCCTTTTACCTCCCTCTCCAACGAGATCAGAATGTGCACAAAGCCCTCGCTGTTCCTGCCCACAGATCAATATTTACTGCAGTAGAAATGGGAAAGAAAAGAGGAACGGAGGATGAAACAAGGGACCGGAGCACAAGAGACAAAATAAAAAAGCTTTTTTTCTAATGACAATTCTCCTTCTTCATCCCTATTATTTTAGGCACTGTTTATTAACAGCAAGTGAACGACAACAACTAACATCTCAGTTCTGTTGCCAGAAGAACTTCAGCAAACCAAACATTGCTCTTTGCTATTCAGTTCACCTACATGATCCATTTCTTTGCTTTTCTGCAATTCAGAGCATGGACTTGCAGGGATCTTGAACATTTCAGACATACAGTAGAGGAAGCATTTTTATAATTGTTTTTATAATTTCTCCACACTTCTTTACAGTTAGATGCCAGCTATAATTAAAGGGGGGAGGGGGAAGAAGTACAGTGAGAGGGTCAACAATGACTCTCGAGTTCCAAAAATCAATGGTTTGAGTCAAAGGAAGGAACTTCCTTGGAAGATGACAAGTTAAACTACCTTCACTGCTTGAGATTCTGAGATTCCACTGTACTCAGTGGAACCATGCCAATGTACTAGAGCTGAATTCTTAGTCCAAAAACATCCCTAAATGAAGCCTGAAGGCCTCAGATCTGTCACTCACATCATCAACCAGGAGAGACTACCTTGTGAATAAGGATGTGGTCTGTATCTGCTCGGTTTATGGAAGCACTGACAAGAATGATCTTAACTATCATTATTTCCACTCCAACAGTTTCAACAGAAGTATTTAAACCAAAGATAAAGTTGTTTTTATTGTGAACCAACACCCAGCTGCCTGTGAGCACAGTTTACACAACTGAATTTTCTTGGAATTGTAGCTGCGATGTCTTCTGAACACACTTGTTATTCCTTCCCAGCACATTTCCTTTGGGTCCTGATGGAACATTAATGGAATTCATCCCACAAATTTATGACCAACAGATGATTTCCAGCCATGAAATCTCATTGCTATTCTGTACAAATGTATCACTGAAGTCTAGACACGACAACTTTTATGAACTTCCTGCATTTTATTTATTTTACTAAACATTTACCATGCTACCTCAGTTCCCATATTCTTGCAAACAATTCAATATATTCATCCTGAAACAGTGAAGCTTATTTTTCACAAGAATCCAAAAGAAGTAGATATATTCTCAGTTTAAAAGAAAGCTGAACCTATTCACTGTAAGATCATTTTGCTAAGTTAATAATTTAGTCGTTTTCTATTCAAACTATTTTTCTTCTAGGCCATTTACTATTTTGTAAAAAAAAATAAAATAAAATAAAATAACAATTAACCTTTTAAACCTTTTACTCTTTCTTCTGTATTCTGACTAATGGAAATCCCCAAACTCACTACTTATAATCTGCATTTAAATTGTTGGTTGCCTACTTTGCATTTCTCAAACCAATTATTCAAATAACTGTCAAACTCCCTTTATCTTCCACTATCATTCTAGAATCAGCCTTGTTGTCAGCATTATCACTGCCAGTAGTAATTATATTACTCCTTCAAAAAGGACCCTTGAACCCAGACAAACCAGTACATTAGGAACCACTGTAAGTCAGTTTTTTAACATACGTTTTTTTCCCCGTCCAGTTCCTTAAGATACTGTTATCATTGGTTTTGTTGCAGCCACCCGGATGATAGAATATCATGACAAAAACTTAGCAGGAAAAAGAGATAAAATTTTGCCTAACACTGGTTTCTGTTAATAATAGACACTTTTCACTTGCTTTCTTAATGATCTTGACTGTGTTTTTTACCCTGTTTCATTCCAAAATGCAGATGTAACCAATGAGTAGTATCCCTATTAGCTGAGGACCAGTGCAGCTGAGCCACTGAAACATAATTTCACTGGTTCAGTCCTTGTGCTATGGAGTCTTTTCTCATTTCAGGGTCTAATTTGCTGTTTCTGAGTTTTGTTCTCACTAAATACTGCAATCTCAGATAGACACACACACAATGTGATGCACATACAGAAACGTGCCATTCCCATAGTTCTCCTATTTACCTCTTTGTGGTTCCTAGGCAGAATTTTTACCGTTGAGGTTACAGGCCTCCACTTTCATCTCTGGCACCTTCAAAATAAAAGTGCAGGCTCTGTGATTTCAGCAATTTTCTGTCCTTTCAGCACCCCCAAGTCTGATTTCTGACACTGGCAAATTGAACTTCTATGTGCTTGCCAGAGCTCATAGGGCAAGGTAACTCAATTCAGAAAGAAGCAAAAAATAAGTGAAAATGAATCTGAAAGCAGGAAACCATTTATAAAGATGCTGCAAGTATAAAGTGGTAACTCATTTTCTGCATGAGGTAATTAGTCTGTCTAAAATATTTCATCTCTACCCACAGAATCTATTTTTGCTTGGCCTTTCTAGTACCTATCATGTCAGCACTGTAATTTAATGCAGTTTCAAACCTTTTGTGACCTTGGGCTCCAAAACCTTGTGCAGCCTGCACCTGCTTCCTAAAACTCGAAAGCCTTGCTAAGCTTATGGCTTCAATATTGAGGATTTATCTTAATTAACACTTCTTCCATGATTTTGCAGAGTATCATAGCATCAGAATCATTTGGGTTGGAAAAGACCTCTAAGATCAAGTCCAAATGTTAACCCAGCCCTGCCAGCTCACCACTAAACCATGTCCCTCAGCACCACATCTCCTTGGCTTTGAAACCCTCCAGGGATGGGGACTCCACCACTGCCCAGGGGAGCCTGGGCCAGGTTTGGACAACCCGTGTGGGGAAGACATTTTTCCTCATATCCAACCTAAACCTCCCCTGGTGCAACTTGAGGCTGTTTATTCTTGTCATGTTGTTTGTTCCTTGGAAGAAGAGACTGACCCCACACCTGCCTCCAGCCTCCTTCCAGGGAGTTGTAGAGAGACAGAAGGTCTCCCCTGAGCCTCCTTTTCTCCAGGCTGAACAACCCCAAGTCCCTCAGCTCATCCTCACAAGACTTGTGCTCTAGACCCTTCACTAGCTTCATTGCCTTTCTGAGGTTATGCTTTTTAATAAAACTAGAAAATGCACCAATAGGAGGAGATTGTATACAAATATATAGGACCACCTTAGAGTGACGAGCTAGATGGGAGACAGAACCAAAATAAAAACAAATATCTCAACTCAGTGTGTTGACTGGTGTCTTGAACACCAGGTGAAGAACCCGGATTTAGGGACAACACTACTTTTCACATCAGCCATAAGTCATCCTGTGCTGTAACCATAAAAAATTGTTTGTTTATAACATCAGAAGAACAGTTTCTGCCTGCTCCAAATTTCATTCCACCCGGCACAGCCACATCCTCGTTCTCACCTTTGCACATTTGAAGGGAGACTTGAAACACTGGTGGGTGTTTTCCTTTCCTGGCAGCTAAACAAACAAACCGCACACATTAATTTTAATGAGTACCTCAAGGTTTTTTCTGTAAAAGAACTCTCAAGAATATTTAATAGCTGAGATAAACACTCAATTAAGGTAAGAACTTTGCAAGTACTCCGATTTCTTGAACACCATCCCTGTGGATATCACATTGATTATTAAAAACCAGTACCCACTGGAATCATAGAATTGTCAGGGTTGGAAGGGACCTTAAAGATCATCTAGTTCCAACCCCCCTGCCAATGGCAGGGACAC
>JAAGNO010006679.1:26772-52507 GCA_033439905.1 Ceryle rudis | reverse complement strand
TTGGGTTTTTTTTTTTTTTTTTTTTTTTTTTTTTGTTTGCTGGGTTTTTTTTGGTTTTTTATTCAGAGCTTGACCTTTAGTAATTAAAAGTAATTTTCTGCTAACTAGCACATCAACTGGATTAACTCAGATGGAATTATTAGAATCTCTTAGTTACTTAATCTGGACCTTCTTCTAGCACAAAAGTAAAATTATTTTCATTAACTGGGTTTACTATATGCCAAAAATGGAAGACAAAGTTTCTTTCATTTTACAGTTATGCAAGCATAACAGAAATTATTTTTAAAAAGTAATATTGAATATCTATTACACAAAAGTGAAATTCCATAGGTAATGGAAAACTGTGGAACAGGTGAGTTGATTTTCAGGTTCCAGCAAGACCTGCAAGGGAAAATACATGAGGACTGAAGAAAACAAATAAAAATACCTATGAAAGTTGTATATTGGTTACATTTAGAAATTAGAAAAGTTTCAAGTGAGAATTGCAAGTTTAGTATTCTTGGAAACCAATACATAAGAAGTAATACTGAACATGGTTAAGAGAAGTATCATAGCAAATTATCCAGTGAGGCAGTGAAAGGAAGGAGATGCCCATGTCTTAGCCACTGTTGTGAGTGTTCAAGTCTTCCTGGTTCAAACCTATTCACTGCTTGTTATATTCCGTGTTTGGTAACTATTATGTTAACCCAAAACTTACTTTTGTCTTTACATTATCTTGTTGTTCAACTACTGTGTATCTCCCTGTCTTTCTGGATATTTTTCACAGGATTCTATTTTTATCCACTAGGTTGCTTTTTTTCTGAAGTTGTTTCATCTCATGCCAAAGTAGTGTTTACATTATACTCTATTTTTGTAACTATTTCATGAAGGCAGTTCTAATTCTTTCAAATGGTTCTGAAGCTGAATCTTCTGATCCTGCTGTCATCTGTTGTATATGACCATATTTCCAATGAATTTGATGGGTTATATAAATTTTTGGCAGCTGACAGAAGTAGCTTTTCTATACTGAAAAATACTGTTGATTTATAAGAGACACAAATACCCAGTGCTTACAGAATTGAGTCACTCCTCTGAAACTAATACACTGTTCAATAAAATAGTGTTATTATTTCAGATTGTTTTATATATTCATAAAAAAGGACAAATAAAATTGCTAACTATAAGCTGTAGTTTTCATCTGGTTTTAATGGTACAAAGAAAACTTTCAAAGTAAACATAAATGAATGGATTGTTCTGTTAAACTTTTAACAATAGCATTTGATTAGAATTACTGTCTAGCATACTTAGTAGCATGATTTGTGCCTAATCTGCTGGAATGTATAATGATCAGATGCATTGATAATAGCAGCTTGGTGTATGTAAAATGAGAATCAGTCCTGAAACATCAGTCTATGAATTTCCTAGTCTGACACCTTCTGTAAATCAGCATATTAAACACCACAAGTCAATTTATGCGTTAAATTGGATTGGCTACCTAACTACAGCTGATAATTTTATTTTTTAAAGAAAATGTTGGTAGCCATATTATTTACACACACACAGAAAAAAGGAAAACGTGGCTGAGAAAGAGTATCTAGTTTAAAAAAAAACCACAGAATTTCAGTAATGTACTATGCATATTTTTGAGCATGTATTGGGTTTTTGTGGGAAGCTTTTTATATTGGAGGTGCTCCTTGGGTGGCTTCTGTAAGAAGCTGCTAGAAGTTTCCCCCATGTCCAATATAGCCAATGACAGCTGGCTCCAAGATTGACCCTCCACTGACCAAAGCTGAGCCCATCAGTGGCTGCGATAACATATTTAAGAAGGGGAAAAACTTCTGCACAACAGCAACCAGAAGAGAAGAGTGAGAAAATGTGAGACAAACGACTTTGCGTACACCAAGGTTCGTAAAGAATGAGGGGAAGGAGGTGCTTCAGATGCCAGAGCAGATATTCTCCCATGGCACATGGTGAAGACCATGGTGAGGCAGGCTGTCCCCTTGCAGCCCATGGAGGTTAATGATGGAGCAGGTTTTGCTGGCGGGACTTGTGATTCTATGGGGGACCCATGCTGTAACAGTCTATTCCTGAAGGAATACACCCCGTGGAAGGGACCCATGCTGGAGCAGTTTGTGAAGAACTGTAGCCCACGGGAAGAATCCACATTCGGAGAAGTTCATGGACAACTGACTCCCATGGGAGGGACCCCATGCTGGAGCAGGGAAAGGGAGTGAGGGGGAAGCAGAGAAAACAACACCCATTCCTTGTCCCTCTGCCCCAACTTGCCCAATTGAGCCGAGGAAGAAGGGAAGGGTGGGAGGAACTTGTTTTAAGATTTGATTTTTCATTATCCTACTCTGATTTGATTGGTAATAATTAATTTATCTGAGTCCAGTCTGATTTACCCATGACGGTAATTGCTAAGGGATCTCTCCCTGTCCTTATCTCAGCCTGCAAGTCTTTTGTCACATTGTTCTCTCCCCTGTCCAACTGAGGAGGGGAGTGATAGAGTGGCTTGGTGGATGCCTGGTGTCTAGCCAAGGTTAGCCCACCACAGAGCATTTCTGTGTTGAAAGTTGAGGTTTTATTTATTTCTAAATGAACTTTTAAAATTAAAATAATCTTTACTGAAATTTTTTAAATCTCAAAATCACAAAAAAGATTTATGTAAGATGTTTTATTTTTCTTCTTTTGTTTTTTCACAAACAAAAATTCAAAATTCACAAACAAAAGTTTATTTATTCAGGCTGGACATCCTGGTTCCTATACTTCTCTATATTCAAAACCAGTTTATCTGTCTGAACTATGTTTATTTGTATAAATTGTGCAGTGTGTTTGCAAATACCCAAAACACTGGTTCTCTGAGCTACTGCCAGTGAAACAAGTCTTCATGAACAAAGCCTGATAATTCTGGCAAGCATAACTTGACAGTAACTGATGTCCTTTCTTCACTATACTAGTACTGAGCACTTTTCATAATACATTACTGTTTTGCCCTTTCAGGTGAGCCAGCCAACAGTAAGTGATTATGAAGCAGGTAAATTCTGTTTTTCAATCAGCATCTGCTCCCTCTAATAGTACCAGCGACCTTCCTTAGATGAAAGTGGTCTGCTCTCTGTAGAAGTTCATTAAACACCCTGGGCCAAAGCACTTGGTAACAGACAAGTCAAATTAAGCAGGCAAAATACTGCATCTGGAAAATGTTTAAGGAAACTGCATGTGTCTGATTACTTTTTTCTCCTGAGTATTCCCCTCTTCTGTCTTACCCAGACCCATTCATGCTCCCATGCAACTTCATGGCAAAACTCCATGACAGAATAGGGTCCACAGTATTCTCTAAGTAGTAAACATGAATTATATTTACACTGTCCCATAAGTGACATTTGACAGGATAAAGTAATATTGGCATGCATGTAAAGCACCAGAGAACCATAAAGCCTGAACCACAGTTTGGAGGCAGAGCTTTAGTGTGAACACTTAAAATATTACAATGAAATCCTATTTAAAAAAAAAAAAAAAAAAATTATTGTGACTACCTATCACCCATAAAGATCTTTGCTATGCAGAATAACAGAAGTATGTCCATCATTTTCAGAGAGAACACTGTTAACAAGGTAGATAAGCAGAGTTATAATTCCTGAAAGGTAACTATAACAGTTTATGCTCCTCTTCCTCTGGGAAAACAATTCCTAGGTCAGCTGGTTTCTCAAGTATAATTGTTAAGTATTGTGTAGAAGCAAAGCCTGGAAGCAACTGAATGGAGAAGGCAGGGGGAACAGTTCAGCATAGCTCCTTGTTTGGATGGCTGCCCCTTGCACAGGTAAGTCTTCTAACATGGGGCTTCATGCCATCTTGTTCTCTGCCAGCCACTCCTGCAGCAGTGCCTTACTTCCCTCCTGTCTTTCGTGGCCATGTTTTGCCCTGCTCCTCTCACTTGCTTTTTTAGCCACTGCTAGGGATGGACTCTCAGGCAACTGTGTGCACCATGAGTTGTTACAGTCTTTGCTTAACCGTCTTCTGGCTCAAGGCATACTTGTCTCTTCTAAGTGATACCCTGTTGGGTGACCCCTGGGTATCCCAAAGTCTGCCCGTGCTCTGCTAACTATCCATCACACCCCTCCTTGTCCTGCCATCCATTCCTCCTTCTCTCCCTGCTCCACTACTTGCTGAAACAGAAACTATTTTAATTTCAATTGATATGCAAATGCTGGTTTTGACCTTTGAAAACAATCCTGATTTGAAAAACTGCTTTAATAGGTCCAACATTTCCCAGCAAGAATAGTCAAATGGTAATGAGTGTGTCATTTTGTTTACTGATTGCTTTTGTTTTGGTTTGGTTTTTTTCTTCTCTGTGCATGTTCATTCGTACACATTGGATGTAACCCAGACAGAGCAATAACTTTTAGTCACTTTCAATTAATCTGTTGGTTGGGAGTTGTTTATCAGTAAGCAATATCACTACCCAAGGCTGAGGATCACACTCACTCTTTGCTAAGGTTTAATCTCAAATATATGATGCCATGCCTTGGTGGTGCAAGTATGACTACCATCAGGTTTGTGGTATACAAGAATCAAACGCCTACTGAACATGATCTAAATTTACTCAGTTCCTGGAAGTAGCACTTGCTGCGTGGTTATCTCCACATTGTACAAGAGCTGTCTAAGTTCTATCTCCCAACAAACTGTTCTGTTCCCAAGATATAGTTTTGATGTCTTCTCAAATAGCCAGCTTGTGTCTCAAACAACAATAACACAACAGTGCCTCAAAGGCAGACAGCAACCAGCTTACTTATAATTCTACTTGGTCTGCTCAGATATGGGTAGTAAGTGTTTAGGGATTTATGTGTCCCAAATCTTCTCCACCTTTCAATCCTCTTCTTCCCCTGAGCCTGCCCACACTTAGGCAATGGAACACAAGCCAGTTTTTGTCACAAATACAGACTGAAGAAATTCAAAAGGCAGTTGGGTTACTGTTTATGTTAACTACTAGCAATAGTTAAAATCATAGAATCATAGAATGGTTTGGGTTGGAAGGGACCTTAAAGATCTTCTAGTTCCAACACTCTTGCCATGTGCAGGGACACCTTCCCCTAGAACAGGTTGCTCAAAGTCTCGTCCAACCTGGCCTTGAACAATTCCAGTGATGCAGCATCTACAACCTCTCTAGACAGCCTGTTTCAGTGTCTCACCACCTTTATGGTGAAGAATTTCTTCCTAATTTCTAATCTAAATCTACCCTCTTCCAGTTTGAAGCCATTAACCCTCATCGTATCACTACAAGCCCTTGTAAAAAGTCCCTCCCCAGTTTTCTTGTAAGCCACCTTCAGATCCTGGAAGACTGCTATAAGGTCTCCCCAGAGACTTCTCCAGACTGAACAACTCCAACTCTGTCAGTCTGTCCTTGCAGGAGAGTTGTTCCAGGCCCCTGATCATCTTTATGGCATTCCAGATTCACTCCAAAAGGTCCGTGTCCTTCTTGGACATTAGAGTATTAATAATAATACCTATAATATACCACTCATATCTCATCCAGAATCAAAAAGTTATTTTAAGCAAAATCCCTAGTTAAATTGGTATTGAGTTTTACTATGACAGAGAATATATTATGGAATTAAAAAAGCTCATAGTGAAAGTCCATAGTTAAAGCCTGGGCAATTCAGGTTTAATAATGAGATAAGCTGGCTCTATTCTGTCTAGCTATGAGAGTGTTACCAAAGAAAAGAGTAATCTAGATCTTCCTCCTTTTATTCTAATGGAAGCATTGTAAAGCAAGATGCTGAAGAGTAATTGAGCTTCTCTTTATTAAGAGAAAAATCTTTGTGGCTAATGAACTAAAACACAATAAATAATAGTATTCCATTGCATTTTTACTACAAAAACTCTCATTACATGCATTTCATTTTGACAGCCTGTTTTAACGACATAATTTGGTATTATTAGCAAAGATACAAAAGCTATGTATGGCCAACAGACAAATATTTTCTCTTTCAGATGTTATATAAATAGGTCCATCTTTCTTTTGTGTCTGTTTTAAGATAATTAAAATGGTAGGAGGCATTTATCTAGCTCTAATGTTCATGGTTATATGTGTTATTGCTAATTAATAGCATTAAGTATCTGAGCAGAATGGCCCCTCCAGTGCAAAGTAAACAGAGCTGTAAAGTCACTAAATCAGGGAATTGAACACATCCAAGCAGAATGAAATAAAGTAGAAGCTGTTGTTCTTCAGTTGTGAAGATTTTTTATTTTCCTGTAAACCAGATTTTTGAGTAATGGGGCTACAAATTTGTAGGACTATGCTCCAATGTAATGGTCTCAGTGGTTTATTTATCATGCTACATTAGTAGGATGAAAGCAGTTTTCGGAGAGGTGAAGCTGCACAGAATGGTCACAGGTGGATAAGCCATAAGGAGCTACCAAAATCAGGTTCCTAGGGATAAATCAGATGTCAAAAGAATCAAGTGAGACCTGTGCTCAGCAATCAAAACCAGAAGAATCCACACCTATTAGCTGTTAAGTAATGTTCATAGCAATAGACCTTTTACAGCAATAATAAAAGGAAAAAATTGAACTAATTGAATTAATACCAACCCATTAAATAGAATATAATTCATTATTCAAGAGACAATTTTCATTTTAGTTTCCCTCTAGATTTAAAGAATTGTAAGAAAACATTAATCTTCAACCTCAAGATTACCATTTTTAATATTAATATTTATACAAATGTTTCTTTGCAATTTCTTCAGCTCACATATCACAGAATCACAGAATGGTAGGGGTTGCAAGGGACCTCTGGAGATCATCTAGTCCAACCCCCCTGATGGTGCAAATGCATCTAGAGCAGGTCGCACAGGATCCATCAGTGCACAGTTAATTTTGTGTCTTCTGACTACAGATTCTTAAGAAAACTAGGCCTGTCGATCCTTCAAGCTACTTCCACGAAAAGTTCTGTGTTAAATGTTGGTATTGTCTACAAGAGAGCTCTCGGCAAAAGGTCCTGGGAATACCTGGTCACTATTAATCTCAGGAACATCTCAAAGAAATTGATTGCGACTGCTGTGACAGTTTATGGATACAAAATCACAGTGCAACAAGTATTTAGACAAGTTTAATATACTTGCTTTATGAAGTTTTATTGAGAGCATTGCTTTCTAAAATTAATTGGAATTCTGAGATATGTTGCAGCTCGGATGCACAGACAAAAATTGCTTATGTGAAAACCTACCTAAATCTTTTCTTACTCTTTCACCTCTTTCTCTAAAATCTTTTATTATCTCTACCTCAAAATCCCCAGTTAGGATACTTTACCAAATCTTGCCAGAGATGTGTCCTTCAGGTGTCTCATCAGCTTCTCTCTTTGAAGTCATTAGTCTAACTTTTAAGAGCCAGCCTGTGTATCTTACGACCCAGCTAATTCAAAGAGCATAAAAGGCTTTAAAACAGATGCCAGATGTAATCACTAGAACAGCCAGCTCCTTCCAGAGAATGTATGCTTAGCAATGATATAACAAAGGCTCTGTCTCTTAAGAAAGTGGGCTTTGATTTCTGGAGAAATATATTCTCCAGGCATCAGTACCACCTTTTATTTCTCATTAATCATATATTTATCTGTGAGAGCCAGATTCCCACAAAGACTACACAGTTTGGATTGTATCTATGTCTCAGTAAGAATATTTCTTGTCTCTCACAAAGAACTGTTCAAGTGCATAAACAAATTTCTGTGGCTTTCCCTGTGGACCAATGTCTATCACAAAGCAACATATGCTAAGGAATATGCTGCAAAACTATCTTCACATTTTTCCTTTCTTCCTGGCAATAAATTTGTCCACTTTGAGGAAATACATCCAACATCTTCAAAATCCCTGTTACACTCACAATAAACATTTGGAGATCTCATGTTACAAACACGCAACTGGCAGGTATTTTGTACAATACCCTGACTAATATAAAAGAAATGGAAACAGTACTGAATATACTTTCTCTATTATTTGTAAGTAAAGAATTTAGCCAGAACAACATTAGAGCTGCCTTCTTAAATGTTCTAGTCCTGCTAAATGGAACATTAGAAGCTCAAAGTATTAAAAACCCTTCCAATCCCTAACATTCTGTGATTCTGTGAACAACTTGGAGGAAAGTCTTTAGTACCTAGAAAATGTCATTACCTTATGAAATATGCAAACAAGATTTTAAACAAACAAACAAACCAAACCAGGCAAAACAACAGTGGAATTAAGCTAATCTGGCTCCTTGTCTTGTTTTTTTGTATGTTGACCAGCCCTCAACACAGTTACAGTAGTGAAAGCCACCCTTTAATCTTCTTTAAAAGATAGCTGGTACCACATGCCTTGAATGTTCAGTATACAATTACTCCTAAGAACACAGTCCTTTTCTCCTGTGCACCAGTTGTGTAATTCCAGTGTCCTCAAGGGAGTTTTTTGTGGTATACACACATTTATGGGAGCAAAGAGAATTCTGACTTCAGAGTGCTTGATGTTACAAGACAGATTTGTTTGTAATTGTTTTTGTACTTCAAACAAACATTTCTCTCCACATACTGAAAATTCACTATAGACAGGAAAATAACCATTACGTTGGGTTTGACATGACAATAAGCATTTCAGAATTTTAAAATTTTCAGTAATCTACAGAATTATTAGAGCAGTTAAATGAGCTTGCACACAACATAGGAGAACTAATCATTTTACTGCACTATTACATGATTTAATACACTAATGAATGTATATGTGCACTGTTTTCCCACACATCCTCTTTCTTTGAAGACACAAGCCATCAGCTACAATATTCTCCTATAAAAACATATTCTGCATTGTCACTTAGCACCTTAACACTTCATGAAGTAGGGAGTAATGGAAAATAACTGTTAACACTCCAAGCTCTATAATGAAAAATGCTAATTTATTTCCTAAATATGTATTTAAGCTTATGTCTTTAAGACAACATTGAGCTCAGTCTTACCTGAGCGTGGTCGAGTCATCTCTCAATAGATGTTTAAGGAACAATTAATAGCCCATAAATCAACTATCTTAAGACCAAAGTTTAGTCTGTGAATTAGGGAGCCAGCTCTGTTCTCCTATGACACGTGTGATCACTTAGCCCATATCATGGCTGCTAATTAACTGCTCTTAATTAGTGGAAAATATTTCATATGACTTTTTAAACCTGAAATGCACGTTGTATTGTAAAATTCATTCACTAGTTGAGGAACTACCTTAATAGGTAACTTCAAGTAGTGCTGAAAGGAGAATTTTATTTGTAGATTGAATGTTAAATGAATATAACACCTTAAATTTACAAATCTCATTGAGCATGATGTCCTGAGTTTCTAAGATTTAGGTAAAAGGAGAACTTTTCAAATGAAAGAAGGTAAAACTAAAGCACTGTGCTTTGCAGAAAAATCTACAATATCTTGCATGAGAAAGCTTATCAAACACAGCAAGATACAGTCTTTGCAACATGAACATCTTGTATATGCTACCCACTAAATATGAAAAACTAGCAGTAGAAACGTGGCAAATCAATCAAACTAAACATGTAATCCTAATATAACAAGAGTATACCTTGAAAAAGAGATAAGTTCAAATGTAAATATAGAGCAAATACTGATAGAGGCATAGCAAACCAGTTTGCAATAGGAGATGCAAGTAAAATCTGGCAGCACAGAAAAGCAAAATAAATTATAAAAAATCCATTACTATTTATAATTAACAGTTACAAAAAGGAAAGAGTATAAAAAATTCTTTACATTCATTTCTGAAGGAAGAAAACACTCTTTCCTCTCCAGAATGTCTGAAACAATAAATTGATAGTTTTCTAGACTGTACACCATAGTTATAGTCAAACTGAAACATAATGACATGCAAGGTTAAAAAAAAGAAGTCTAATACTGTGACATTTTAACTTTTTGCCTTCACTAATAGCAGTAGCTCATTTCAGGGCTGTATAAAGCTTAATAATTATGGCAGTATGTACAGCACAGAAATGTGCTGCTCGTGTTCATTTTTCATTTTTTTTCAGCCATATTCTCTTTCCTGTTCTCTGACAAAGCAGATCTGTGTGTTTCAACATTGGCTTTGAACTATCAAAACAGAATTGGTTTGAAAGTAAGGTCTTTCTGACAATGATACAGTTTTGTCCCTGACCAGATTCAAGAGACAGCTTAGTGCACAAGAATAAGACTTTTGTCTTCTTGCATGCAAAAACAGTTAACCCACTATTAAACAGACCTATATCACCTTCAGGAAGTCCTTCTGGAATTCCCTGGAAGGAATTTTGCCTCTAACAGTTATTTCTTTAAGAATTATTATAAACTGCCCTTGCGCGTATAGCATGTTCCTCCCAGTGACAGCAGGTCTCACTGTCCTATTTGAGGAAATTATTCTGCTAACCTACATATGCATAATAAAATGTGTAGTAACAGTATACAGAACTGTGCTGAACAAGTTTTGGAGCAAGGAAAACACAACAAACAAACAAACAAATAAACCTTACAAACAGTTCTGCTTGATCAGTCATTTCTTCATTATTTTCACAGAGTTTCATTTTTTAAATAACATATTTGTGCTAAAACTGTAATGATCAAGAATTGGCCACTAAAACTTTAATCATGTCATCACTGGAGAATATTAAACAATGAAATACTTTAGCACACTGTTAGCTTTTTAACTGTGAAGATCCAAGATTGAAACAATAACTATAAAAAAACTTCCAGCAACAATGATCAAAAATGAAAGACCACACCTTTTGAGAGATAAATATTTCCTAGGAACCGCTCAAAATATAAATGGGAAGAAATTATGTGAGTATGCAGTATGCTATACCTGTGTGCAGTCAAGGTAAATGGATTAAAAATCACATTAGATGAGCATTAAGAAAGTGACAGGGCTACCTTGCAAAGAGACACCTGCAATGTGGTCCTGCAGCTGATTAAGGAACACTTTGCTTACAACTTTATGTAGAAGTTATTACATTTCATTGCACCGTATGGCAGTAAGGGAGAGTAAAACATATGGAAATTCAGACAGAGGAAAACATTAAAGAAGGAATAGTAAGTGTGCGGAGGCATTGTGTATACCTGTTTTTAAGGAATCATTTTGAGTCACTGTCTGTACCAACCAGTACAGAGGGAGGTCAGCACTGCTCTTAAATTTATTTGATATACTTTTTGGTGCAGCTGTCAAGTACTACTTTCTTGTGGCGCTCAGATCAGGCCCTTCATTATCACTGTTTTGAAGATGCTCATGGAAAGTTCTTTGATTGGGATAATTTGTCTTCCTTTTCTCCTGTCCCATATTTTCTCTCTGCTCTTGCCCTCTTCCTCTCCACCAGTAGC
Organism: Ceryle rudis; assembly: GCA_033439905.1. Taxonomy (NCBI): domain Eukaryota; kingdom Metazoa; phylum Chordata; class Aves; order Coraciiformes; family Cerylidae; genus Ceryle; species Ceryle rudis. The sequence continues at coordinate 41,178 of JAAGNO010006679.1, read as the reverse complement.
AGCTGCCTTTCCTGCACTAGCCTTTTACCTGGTCCCTATCCCCATGCTCACAAGTGCACTAAAGATTTGAGGCAGACATGTTTTAATGAATGTCTTATACATATGATAACGTCATGTTGTACTTTAAAGAATTTCAGCTTTCAAAATGAAGTGATGAAATAGTTTGCATATATTTCCTGATCAATCACTGTCCACATAAAAATGGATTTTATTTTAAAATTACACTTGAAAATATTGACATCTCCACAATAAAAGACTGCTGTTTGAATGCCTGTGAATATGAATTTTATTGATAAAAAAGGCAGCATTTTAACTGATAGTATTAAAAATGTTTACTAAGGTATCGGATATAATATGTATTTGAGTATAGTTCTTGCAGCTATCCTTATTGAAATGGAATTTCATATATCTGCAAAAATCCATTTAGTAGACCCCTGTTAAGGTGAAGTTCTTTTTCTGTATAGCAGCATTCTCTGTTGAGGGCAGTGTAATGAATAAATATATTTTCCTTACTATAATAGCATTGAAAAGCCAGAAGTCCATACACAGCCAACAAAGCATCAGTTCCTGCTGAAGGATTTAATCATGCTCACTCACATGAAGGAAGGAATATGCGAAAATGACATAACATATAAATGCAATATATTTTCTCAATTCTCATATTTCTCCGATTCCTTTAAATATTTTTTTTAGCAAGAAAACGAAGACAAATAGGAAGAATTAGGAAGTAAGGAAAAATGTTGAAAAAGAACAACTTTTATAAATTGAACACAGAAAATTTTAGCATAAAGCAATCCTAATAAATCAAGAAAATGTGCTACTGGACTTATTTGGCACTGAAAATTATGCCCCAGATACTCTCAAGGATGTAACATTTGAGCAGCAGAAATCATCCCATGATGTGTAATAAAACAGAGAAACCTGGGTAATAGAGAATAGGAGGAAAAGGATTGAGGGAGTGAGAGGGAGGGAGTGGGGAGGAGGAAGGAAGAAAGGATAGTAGGAACTTACAACAGGAGAGAGGGCAATCATTGGTCCTGATAAATACTCCTTTTAGATTTGGCTTCTCTAAAAGCAAAACATGTACGTGGGGCAAATCTTGAACAGATATTTTAGTCATAAAACTATCCATAGGTGGCAGAAACAATATTTTTCCCATGTAAGGCTTAGAGGAACAAGATTTCAAAGCCTATTTCAACTGCCCAAGCTATTCATTTTTACACTTTGGAGATTAGCCAGTTCCTAAAATTGAGCACTATATGTAGGGATTACCTCACCCATGTTGACAAGCTGCCAGCACTCTTGGTAAGAAGCTGCTTCATGACTGCAAAATATTTTTAAGATGGGGAAGGAGAGTAACTTTAAATCTGAAACAATCAATTCCTTTTCTATATTGGCAGCATATAAGTACCTTAGTTTCAATTTTGGTCATGACATACGTGGCTAAAAAGGATAAATTAATTGCTGTTTCCAGGTCCATATTAAAGAAATGAGAGGGGGAAATATCCTGGATTTATCAATGATTTCTGTATACTTCTGGTTTTCCGCAAGCAAAATGCTCTTTTTCAACATCAGGGGAAAATATGTACATACAGCAGCCACCAGTATGACAGCCACACATATATATATATATGAAAGCTCATCTTGAAAAGAGGAAGAAATAACTGATAGCAAAGACTTTATCATATCTGAAACTGTGAAATAAGAACTCAGGATCTGTGATGACTTTTTACTGCCCTCTCTTCAGACTCCTCACCTTTCATTTAATTTGGTGTACAAATTAGTTAGATCAAACAGTCCAGTTATGTCAATTCAGGCTGCAATTACAACTCCCATATTTGTAAAAGGACTTGAGCTTCTGACTGACAATTATTAAAAACAAAGATTAGTTCATGGAGTATTGGTAATTGGGGAATGAGAAGAAGTGAGACAGCTACAGCCCTAGAGAATGTTTATTTGCTCTCAAGTTTCTGATGGGTTGCATTAGAGACTGGAGGTAACCTCCAAAGAGTGATTGCTCCTGGCTTTCTGAAGCTGATGTGTCAGCTTCTCCTGGCTGGGTTCTGGCCAACCATCTGTCAACAGATCTTGCCTTGTTTAGCCTAGCAAAACAAAAGCTGAGAGGGAATACACTCACTCTCTATAAACACTTCAGGGATAAACAAGGGAGAGGAATAAGAACTATTTAATCTAAGGGACAATGTTGTCATGAAAGCAAATAGAAACAAACTGGCCATGAATAAATTTTGGTTAGAATTCAGAAGCCCTCCTGCAGAAGTGCAGTTCCAGAATACCCTTCCCACAGCTGTAATGGGATTTAAACAACTTTAGGATTTTCAAACTTGGAAATTACTCCATTTATGAAGATAATTTTGTGATATCATTTCTAAAACAAAGTAAAATGTAGAGGCTTCCTTCTAAGTCTGCTCCTTCAATAACACTGGTTACAAATGCGAACTTATTACACAAGAAGTGTATGTTCTTAAAATACTGATGTCTCCTCTGTACCAAAATACCACCAATCATTACTTCCATTCATTCTGCCACAAAACAGCTTTGCAAAGACATATGATTATTAGTTTTGTAAGACTATTAACTGGATGCATTTCTGCATATACAGCTTTGAACTCTGAATAATCTAATTGGTTTACTTCAAATTGTAGGGAGCAGCTGAAGCAAATTAAAATTACTTCGGCTGCAGTTATGAATTGTGTCAGGTAAGTGGCATTCCAGCTCACCTAACACAATTGGTGATGCTGTCACAAGTAACTAAATACCACCTTTAATGCAGATCCAGAGGGGCTTTAGAGGAGCTTCTATGTCATATGCCCAAGAAATATGTGTTGCATGATCCAAAATAATGACTAGGGAGACTGCAGGGAAGATGTGCATTCCATTAACTTTCTAGGTAAATCCTAACTCAACTATGAAACCTCGGTCTTAACTCATCAGGCAAATCCATCCTTGGAAAAATCTGTCATTACGGTAGAACTCCAGCACTGTATTTGCAGGTTGGCTGCTGGTAGACTCACATTGCAGAACTGGATGCATCTGTTAGTTTTGTGCCGTAGCAATGTTGTTGCTGTGGTAAAGGTTGCTGCTGCTTCTGGGATTTAGTAAGGATCTGAGATTATTTGAGCTAAAAATTTTTCTTTTGTCATTATTAATATTGAATTTTGGCATTTGTATTATATGTATGATATCTGTATTCTTGTTACTCTGTACTTCTCCAGACCTATCTCTTTCTGTTCAGTGCTTAGTGTTGAAGAAAGGAACACAGTACACAGGTAACTGCACACAAAATCACTGTACAAAAATCAGAGGATGAGACCAACACATCATCTTAAGATAACATTTTAAGAAATTATGTTATTAATTCATCAGGCATATCTTTTTTCTTCAAAAATTTTCTGTTATAATACTAATGAATTATCTAGGATCAGCCTTATGTCCATATTTTACTTTCACTATGCATGATTTGTTATACTTCTCTAACAGAAATGTAAAAGTACCAGTTGGCTTATTGTTAGTGGGAGTTTCAGCCTGTCAAGCCCAAAGCTTCATTTCCTAATGAGTCCCATCCAGTTATGCTTTGTCTCAGTTATTACAGAGTAGAATCACTGCTGGTGAATCATATATATTAATAAATTATATTAACAGGGCATGACTATAATAGATTAGCTATGGTGACACTATCTTAATTTAAAACCTAGGATGAAACCTTATTTTGAAGCAAATTACTTCCAAAACATGACTGGATCAACATATGTATCACATACATACACACACATATTTGTAAATCCAAGTACATATGCAAATTATCTTTGTATATAAGTATAACTAAGAACAGAACACCCTTGACAGTGAGAAATGCAATCAAAAGCCAAAATGGCTGGGGGATAAAGTGTTGCACCAATTTCTTCTACTTGATAAGCTGTGTCATTTACTCCTATGCATCTCACCTCCGTCTGGGAGACCCTGAGTGCAGAATTGTTCAGGTGACCAGAAATGGCTGTTTATAAATCTCTTATAGTATACCTGCACTTGTTCTACAATATACCACCCATATTAGAGGGGAAAAAAGGAAAGCCACAATACTTTTTTTTTAGGGAAATAAACATAGGAATCACAATCCTTAAAAATCATAATTCTTAAAGTAACATAAAATGGTTTTACACACACAGGACAATTACCATCATAGGGGAAAACATAGATATTACTGGCTAGTTTGGAATCTCTACTTCCTGTTAACAAACTTCTCCAAAAGATAATCTGGGTGCGCTTTCTTTGCCTTGGAGAAAATAATAACAGATGCGGAGCTAAATCTTGCCTGTTCTTAGCATTGGGCTAGAACAGGAGGGAAGGAAGTTTTACAACTAGTGATGAATGTCTGAAACAGTTCAAAGATTTGAAGTGCTATGATACATCTAAAGAAGGTATATCTGTGTCCAGAGAGAGGCTGAGGAAGTTAGATGTACATTATTGACTTTTCTTGTGGTAAGTGTTGTGATCTTTCATATAGAAATCATCCTCACTGATAAGCTGCATATGTGAAATACTTTCATAGCTTTTTTTTATTTGCTCAATATGGAGGTATGGAAGAAGACTTGCTACTTCCATGAAATAAGAAAATAAATTTGTATACATGTCCGTTGCAATCTCTTGTTCTGATCCTGAAAAGGCATTTTTCATAGAAAAATCTTGCAGCTGACTAGACTTCTTCTTTTACTTTATTTACTGTGACAGTCATCCTGTAAAGTTACATTTCATGTACACGTAACACTATTTTTGTAGGAGATAGCAGCCACCAGCTAGATACTGATGCAGACAGCATTGAATGTAGAGAGAAAATGATGTCTGGCATTTCCTCGCCAGTGTTACCTCTTAATGGAAATCTGTAATAGCTGTTCAGAATTTCATTTTAAGCCAATGTTTCCCTTTAGTCATCAAATCAGATATACTCTAGAAAAGTCTTCATCTGCTGTAGTACTACTAATTACTTTTTCAGCTGGCAGGTGAAAGTTATACTGCTGACACCGTTAAAACTCCAGTTAGAACTGCTAGAATGAAAAAGATGAATTAGAGTTTGACCAAAGAACTTTCAGATACAAGTAACAAAATCCTACATGACTGTCTCTCATCGCACTTAAGTTGTTTGCTGTTGACCTTTGGTGAGTCACAAAAATGCTCTATTTAAGCATTGGGTCTCTCATAGGATCTAAAAGAGTTGGAAGCTGGGTTCAGCGAGGACTTCTTACTTGAACATAAGTTGACTTGAATTTACATATAGGATTCTCATTTGGAAATACAAACAAAATCACTTTTTATAGTGCTAATTGACATGCAGCTATCTGAACTCATTATTAAAATTTTAAATATCAAATAGAAAACAAGTTGAGCTAAAGGTGCTGTGTGGAGTCAGTTGAAAACATCTGACATTTCAAAGTGACTGATGAAAAGGTGAAAATAATCTTTATCACTGTCATGTGAATCCCACTTTTACGTATCTGTGCTGACGGTCCAAGCTTTGGAGAACATGCTCATTGTTAATGAATATTAATTTTTTTTGCTTATATGGTCATTATAGAATGAAAAAATGCAGACACTGCATAAAGTGTAGTAAAAGGTCTTTACTTCTAGTCCAGAAATTCAGTATTATAAAATAATCCAGACATAGCAGTGAGAACATGTGGCCCTCGCTAAGGATGTTTACCAACACCACTGTCAGGGACCTGGGGGGATTGGGGCTCACTCCACTGCCCACAGCCCAGGACCCCATGTCAGCATCCCAGGGCCACCAGCCCTTGCCCCGGAGACACCACAGCAGGGCCAGTCTCCAGCTCGCCACAGCCCTGCCCTGCCTGGCCATGGGTCCTGCCAAGCTGGGCCAACCCATGGGCCCATGTCCCAGAGTGGCCTACATCCCCATGGCCTTCCCCAACCACCCCAGGGCCATGCCTGCCATTGGGCTGGTGTCTTGGCTGGACCTTGGGCCCATCCCATCACCATGATACTGTCTTATGATCTGGGCTCTTGGTTGGATCTGGCCATGACCTCTGGGTCTGCCCTGCTCCCTTGCTCAGCTGTGTGGCTGAGCCCTGCCATGGAGCCCTTGCCCAGACAGCACAGACACTTATGGCCTCCCTGCTGCTTAGCCTGCTCCCAGGCAGCTGTGTCATTTCCCTAGCCTAAGCTGTGTAGGAAAGGCCAGAAAATTTACTGCATGGCAGCTCTTACTTTTTAAACAGAGGAGGTATTTTATATGGTCATTAAATAGTTAAGATAGTTTTTGTTCTACATCCAGTTTAATCCATATGTACAAGCTACATACACACAAGAAACTGGAAAGGACAAATGCTGTTGCTCAGCAACAAGAAACTGGCAAAAGCTCAAATACTCCACATTTTCGGCAGACAATGGCTCTCTGAGCTCAGCAATCAATAGCATTCGATGCAAAGGAAATGCCCAGTTTATCACACTTGCCATCTAATAACACCTCAAGTGTATTTGTGGCTGACATACATAAAAACATATCTTAACTCCAGCTGTTAGAAATACGTATTGAAAATGTCACCCTTTCTTTTTTCTCTTGAAAGCCAGTTACAACAACAGAATTTGTTATTTTCAGGTATTCAGTGAATAATTTATGGAAACAAATGTCACTCTATAGGTTATTCAAGATATTAAGTTTAACTATTCATGAGCCAGGCTGTTCAAAGACAACTCAAGTCCATCATAAAAATAAAATCTGAATTATGTCTCTTTTGTTCCAATAGCCTCTTCCTCCGTGATTCTTTATATATCACCTTGGTTTCTTGCATACACAAATAAGTGCCACATTTAATTTCTTCTGCTACAGGTGTCCTTTTCCTGTTTCTCCATTTTTCTTCAACCTTTTTCCTTCATGTTCTCTCTTGGCCCTTCCGTAATTTCTTTTGTGCTCTTAGGGACCACTAATATCTGTCTAGAAGCATAGTTTGTGTTATCCCATCCCCCTATACAGAAAGTTGTTCCTCTGAGGCAGTGAGTTTCTCTCTTGTCACCTGGCAGAGGCAATCATGGCCTCACAAGCCAGAACAGAGTTGGAGCTGGGAGGTGCCAGCCTGTGGGGGGAAGAGCAGGTAATAGTACCACCAGAGAGGACCCATGGAGCTAGGCAAGTTGCCACTGCTGGGATACACCACAGAAGAGAGGGGAGAGAGGTAGAGAAAACACACTAACTGTTCTGCCTTAGACACCTATGCTACAGCAGGAGGACCCTGTGCCTAGTGTTACCTATTTTCTTTGTGGGATATAGAGGAATCCTAAACAATTAACTTAGATTAGGTGCCTAAATTTAAGAAATTGAAAGTTGGATGCAATAAATCCCCTCCAATTTCAAGAACAGCACTAACAGTCCACAGATTTTAATTAATTTTTCCATTAGATCACAGAGTAGTATTTGAATGAGAGCTTTTTTTTTTTTTTTTTTTTTAATCTTGAAATCAAAATGTAAATTAGTGATGAATCAGAATTGCAGGTATTGAAAAAAGATATTAGATACAGGGGTAAGGAGCAATTCTTTTAGGGATTGTCCTGGGAGCTTACAATGATGGAGAATAAACTTTCATAAAATCTTCCAGTGGTTAAATATAGTTTCCTTATCTGATCTGAGGTATGCTGGGATATGTTTATGCTGGGATATGTTTATGTTTAGGTGTATTGGTATGTATTTAATGTAATTTAAGATCAGAATAGTGGAAAAAGTTATGTCAATGAAAGAAGAAACACAAGAGGGTAGAAGGTTGGCCTTGTGGGGATTATATTTTAATGTTGTGCATAGAATGGTCCTAACAAATATGTTAATGTTTAAAAGCTCTCTTGTTCCTTTTACCGCTGAAAATGTAAGATTTCCAAGCCATTCACCTATTGGTTATTCAATTATCAATATTTGTGATATTAGTATTGTGTTAAAACAAATTATATGTGGTCATAAATCAAGCATACTTTGCTTAGTGGATAAGGAGACTGCCTAAAGGTAAAAAGAAAATCTGCAAGATTTGCTACATTCATAAATTCTCTGGAAAGTGCAAATGATATGCAAGATGTAACCTAAGACAACATTTCTCATGTCTTCATTCTTCCTAAGGTTAAACAAAACTCTTGTTTACTTGCTTTTATAATGAAAAAAACAAAACAAAGCAAAGCATTTATATGCAAGACTCTGTGAGCTTTTTTCTTCCTTTCACTGAAACAAAATTATATGTGTCCTTAAAAATGCAATTGTTTCCAGCATTTGTCTTGAGATTTTGATCCTATATCACTGAATGTATAACCTTAAATAGGCTAGGTCACAAAGAACAGCTATAGAAAGAACCCTTTGAGGTTATTTTTATTTGTTTTCTGTAATGTGTGTCTTTATGGGCTTCTTAACTCATATTCTGTAGTTTTTATTTGCTTCTATAAAGACAGTATGCTTAATAAAGAAGACACATAGAAAACCTTGCAGCTGAAACCCTTAACTACAAAAATCCAGGATATTGTTCTGGAAAAACAATGCAATTAAACCAGGAGATTTGGTAAAGTTGTGATTCAGGGAAAGCACTCAGACATGTCCTTCAGGTAATCCTGGCTTTAGGTTTCAATGACAAAGAGTTAAAGTTGAGCCTGATTTGAATCAGGATGAGCAATGAATAAAGTGAAAGTGAAGTCAAAGAAGAAACTTAAAAAGCAAAATCCTGACTTATCTGAATGTATGAAAGAACTCTTATTGATATTACTTGATTTTTCTTTTCCACTTGGTGCATTTTTTATTAATTTCTAGATAACCTAAGCTTTTGATAAAAAAAATAATGAAATGGTTTTATTTTTGCACTATTTGTTCCTGTATCTGCCAATGCTACCATTTGTGTTTTCATATGAAATACTATTCTTATGGACTGCATGAGAATACCTTTCAATGTATCTTTAGTTTATAGAAGTTATTTTTAAGATTCAAAAATTGAAATTATATATTTTATTGTATTGTTTTATCTATTCTTACCTACTTTGTTTTTTCAGTAATCATTTAGTACCTGAGCAATTCACAAGTTGCAGGCTTTTTCTGACAGCATCATTGTGAACAATAGCAGCAAAATATAACAGTGATATCATCACTTAAGAGTGCAAAATTAAAACAGAAAAAAATAAGGCTCAGATTCAATAAAAGATTTAGGTACATTAAATAGACATTATTGTAAGCAGTATAATATTAATTCTTTAATGTCTGAAATTAAAACAAACAAACAAACCAAAACAAAGCAAAAAACACACACACAAAACCAAAACAACAAAAAACCCAAACCAACCAAACAAAAAAACCCAAAACAACCCCCAACCAAATAAAACAAAAAACCCCCCACAAACCAAAAAAAGAAACACACACACACAAAAAAACGCCACCAACCAAAAACCATCAACAAACAAACAAAAACAACAACCAAACCCCCCCCACACACTTTGAATTAAGCACTTTGGTTATAGAGTTGCTGGGACACCTGAGAAGGCCAGTGCAAACCTGCCAGCACAGTCAGCAGACAGCTTGCCAGACTAGTTGGGAGTGAGGAGGCAGAAGGCACAGACCCTAGCACAGCAAGCAAAAATCTGAGGTGTGCCTTGTAGCTAAAGTCCTCCTCTCAGAAGTGCTTCTGCCATATATTCAAAGCCTTTTAAATGAAAAAAGTGGAGTCAGTCATAGGAGTAGAGGGTAAAAATCTTTGATTACTCATTCACACGGAAACACCCAAACCATCATGGCCCATTATGGTCCTGCTGTCCATTCACTATTAAAAGAAGAATTAATTAATTTCTGCAGAATGCACAGTTTTAACAGAAAAGCTGGAGAGTGTTTTCATCCTCTAAGTTTAATGACTTGCACAAATGTATCTTAGTTTAGGTTTTAATTACTTTAGATGGAAGAAGGGAATTAACTCAAGATGTTAGCTATGTATCCAATGCTCCAACCATTAAATTACTATATAGAAAGGGGTATCATATGCTGGATGTTGTAAAAGGTGGGGGGTTATAATTACTCATATTTAAGTACTACTAACTGTATTGGTTAGTAAGGTAGTGAAAACATGTAACATCAAATTTGTCGAAAGAAGTGGTTGAAAGAAGTGTCACTACCAACATCAGAAAGCCAGTGCTTGTACCTGGACTTTATTCACAGGATCACAGAGGCACAGGATGTCAGGGGTTAGAAGGGACCCTGGAGAACTTTGAGTCCAACCCCACTGCCAGAGCAGGACCATATAATCTAACACAGGTCACAAAGGAACCCATCCAGACAGGTCTTGAGAATCTCCAGAGAAGGAGACTCCACAAGCTCTCTGGGTACCCCATTCCAGTGCTCCGTGACCCTTACAGTAAAGAAGTTCCTCCTCATGTTAAGGTGGAACTTCCTGTGCTCTAGCTTACATCCATTTCCCCTTGTCATATCACAGGGTACAAGTAAGAAGAGGCTGCCCTCCTCCTCCTGACACTCAGCCCTCATATATTTATAAACATTTATCAGATCCCCTCTCAGTCTTCCCCAGACTAAAGAGCCCCAGGTGTCTCAGCCTTTCCTCATAAGGCACGGGTTCCAGTCCCTTAATCATCCTTGTAGCCCTCTGTTTGACTCTCTGAGCAGATCCCTGTCTCTCTTGAACTGGGGAGCCCAGAACTGGGTGCAATATTCCAGGTGAGGTCTCACTAGGACAGAATAGAGGGGGAGCAGAACCTCCCTCAACCTGCTGGACACACTCCTCCTAATGCACCCCAGGAAACTTGTGGCCTTCCTAGCCACAAGGGCACATTGCTGTCCCATGGATAACTTGTTGTCCACCAGGACTCCCAAGTCCTTCTCCACAGGGTTGTTGTTCTCTTCTGCTATTTGTTCTCTTTCTTTTAAGTAGTAATTTTTAGAATAATTGTAAAGAACCAGTGAGTAAACTCTAGGTCCTTTAAGATATTAAAATAGTAAAAGTAACAAAATAGATTTTGCTGGTAGTCTTGGTGAGAAGACCATGAGGGTTGGGGGCTGGTTTTCTTAGAAGGAAACAGAAGTGGTAAAACCAGTATTTGCTTATACATTTTTCTGTGACCAACAGAAGAGAATATTTGCCTGTCAATCAAATCACACAGAAATGAGAAAACAGAGTTAGGATTTGGGTTGATTCCTGTGCAAAGTACCTCTGATTTGGCTGCTTCCCTGATGACAAGATACCTTCTTAATGAAGAAGTTGATCTAGATGGTTACCAAAGTAAAATGCCCATGTTAATGAACTGTGGGAGTACCCTAGAGTACAGGATTTTTTTCAGAAGCTACCTATAGATATAATTAAGACCATAGCTATAAGCTGGGTAGACCAATCAACCCAGAGGATTTTGCTGTCCTGATCCCACAAGACAGTTCTTTTCTTTTTTCTTTTCTTTTCTTTTCTTTTCTTTTCTTTTCTTTTCTTTTCTTTTCTTTTCTTTTCTTTTCTTTTCTTTTCTTTTGAAGGAGAGTTTTTTACACTAATCTTGTGGAAACTACAGCTGAAGAATGATCTAGTCATAGAATAACTGTCAATTAACCTTTAAAAAGGAATAAATTACCAATGGTGGAAACCCCAAGGGATCCATGGAACAATAATTCATCATCACTTGGATCAAATTCTGTTCCTACTATTTTATATGGTAAATTTTTACTGACTTTGCTGGGATTACAATTTGTAATATTCTTCTGTAGGATATTGACTAACAAGCATTATTATGCTCCAGTTACACAGACAATATAGAGTTACTCTTCAACAAAACTCAGTATTGTTCCATCCTTTGCTCCAAAGTATTTACAAATAGTTATCTGTGTTAAGGAACATTAACAGCTCCAGAGTTATAGGAAAACTATGGGAGGCATCATCAGCCTCTTTCATTCAATTTTTCATAACTTTAGTTTCCATGACAACAAAAGAGGCAATTCCACAAATCTGGCAGCTCATTATTTGAGACTATTTCCTGTTTTCCCTGGAGAAGAGAGATAATATTTTTTTTAAGGGTCTTGTAAGAAATTAATAATTTGATGGATGTAATCTGAAGCAAAAATAATTAAAGTGAAGCCTCACTTTGGAAACAGGATATATTTTGTGAAGAACACTTACTGAGCCTTATATTGGTTCTTTCTCCATTCCCAAATCACTGACTGATGTTACTAATAATTCTTCTATTGGTTTTTTTGTGACAAAATCTGACATAATTTGAACTCTCGCTAAGAAAGAAATACTTGTATGGTCAGGAAGAAATTGTTTTCTATTTTATTGCCTAAAACACAGCATCCAGAAGAATTCTGCAGCTCCCCAGTCAGTGACTGAAAGTAATGTTGATCTTAGTCATGTGTGAACTGCCATTATGTCAGGAAATAAAACCTTTAAAAATGTAAGATCTCAAGATCTGCTAAGAATTGTTTTTAAGAGTTGTTTACTCTTGTATGTTACATTTGAAAAATCCACATAAAGGAAAGCAATTGTCTAAAGAAGGCACAGATCACATTTGCTATAAAAATACAGACAGTAAAACAAGGTTTCTTTGTCAATGACTTAGTTCTATCACTGAAAAAATATTCTCTTAGGGAGGTCATCATTGCAATGAAGAATATGGAATGGCTTCCATATTTTTCACTAGTTCTCTAAATGTTCCCACATGCAGGCAAGGCAAGAAAAAATATAAACCATTGTGAACATTTGAATCATGAAATATAAGCAGAAAATTATCTAAAAAGAAGGATTTCTTGCTATTATCACAATTTAAAATGCAAAACCATAATACATGAATAGCCAGCTTCAGGATTTGGTTCCAAACAAATTCTTCCATGGGTTTTAAAAGGTCACACTAGCAGTGATCCTGATGGAATCAGATATTGTAGGAATTTGATATATTCTTCGCAGTTTTCATATGTCATTACTGAACAATCCTTTTTATGGCATGAAGATAGCCTTATTATGACAACTTTAGAAATGCTGAAAGCTAGATACTATTGTTGAACAGTAAAAGGATTGCTTACAATGTTGCCTGCATTTTCTAGTTTAGAATAAAACAAGATTAGTTGCACAGAAGGCCTGTTAAATCTGACTTAATCCAAAGCTTCTATTTCCTGGTATTGCATGAGGTCCTTGGATCCTGTAAGTTTTATCTAGGTGTCAAAAAAAAAAAAAAAAAAAGAAAGAAAGCTATATGAAAAAGAGAGGAAGTGTTATGTATCATATAGTGTCAGAGCAAGGTCTTTCAACCACAAAAGAGGGAAGCAACTTTTTCCCTTCAGAAAACAAAACAAAACAAAAACCAAAACACAAACCAAACCATGATGTTCGCCTACAAGCAATCACAGACTTTACAGCCTATTTTCTTATGTGATGAAGGACTCCTAGAGTATATCCAGCCCTCCTTCCTTAAACTCTGTTCTTTATCAACCTTATACCCATAAAGAAATCCTTCTACCTGGAAGTGTCTCTCCCTAGTCTAGGTGACTGGAATGGCCTCTTGTAAGAGCCTGATGGCTCCTTAAAGGACTAATATCTCAAACCTTGAGTGGTGATAACTTTCTGACCTGCGTGGAGAATGAGAAAAGCCTGCCTGGAGGGGGAAGGTGTGAAATGGGCAACAACCCTGCTCCACCCTGGCCCAAGGAGAGGCCTGCTCCTTGCAGATAAGGAAGAGATAAATTTTTTGAAGGTGTCTTTTCCTGACTTAATTTCTTTGTTACAGGGCCATGGCCACTCCACCCATGTCCAGTGTGTATAAAAAGGACAGTCGTGTATTGATTAGTGTGCATCCATGGCGAAAGACTGCAAGATTTAGCTAAGCCACTCCATCATTTATCAACAGTCCTGGCTAACTGGGGAGGTCCCAGATGACTGGAGGCTGGCCAGTGTGACGCCCATCCACAAAAAGGGCCGGAAGGATGATCTATAGGCCTGTCAGCCTGAACTATAGGCTATAGCCTGAACTATATGAACTATAGGCCTGTCAGCCTGACCCCTGTCAAGGTTATGGAACAGATCATCCTGAGTGCCATTGAGTGGCACATACAAGACAACCAGGGGCTTAGGCCCAGTCAACATGGGGTAAGGAAGGGAAGGTCCTGCCTAACAAATCTGATTTCGTTCTATGACTGGGTCACTGGCTAGAGAGACAAGGGGAAAGCTGTGGATATGGTCTACCTGGACCTCAGCAAAGCCTTTCACACAGTCCCCCACAGCATTCTCCTGGAGAAGCTGATAGCACGTGGCCTGCATAGGTGCACCCTCCGCTGGGTTAAAAACTGGCTGGATGACCAGGCACAGAGAGTGGCTGTGAATGGTGCCACATCCAGCTGGTGTCCGGTGACCAGTGGTGTACCCCAGGGTTCAGTACTGGGCCCAGTTCTAT
>JAAGNO010006679.1:10057-26672 GCA_033439905.1 Ceryle rudis | reverse complement strand
GTCAGGTCTTAGGCTGGACTTGATGATCTCAAAGGTCTATTCCAGCCTCTATGGTAATTCTGTGTAATTCTGTGTAATCTGGACCAGTTCTGCGATATGTCCCTGGATTTGCACCCACCACCCAAGAAATCAAGATCTGGACTGGTCCTGCAAGACATTGCTGGAACCAAGGATGGTGATATCTTTCTTCTTCTCCCTTTCCCCTTTTCTTCTACTCTTATGAACTTTACCTTTAAGACATTAGTGACCAAAGCTTTCTGAACTACATATAAAGCTTCTTGTTTTCAATAAAATTAATAAACTGATCAGCCATTTGGTGTTGTTTTATCTTAATTTACTCCAAAGGATTTTTCAAATCTTGCATGACCCTCTGTGCTACCCAGGGTAGTTCAGCAATTTGCTTGTGACACTTCTCAGCAAATCCTGCCTGTATTAGGGCGAAATGTTGTTTACAAAACTACTGCATTAAGAAAAGGTTGATATAAAAGTGATCCATCTGAAAAGATTTCTATTCAAAAGATGTATCTACAAGTCTGTTACACTGCCCTGACTATTTTTGCTCCTTCTTGAGTGTGAGTTGCAGATGCTAGTTTCCAGCCCTCAGTTGCTTCTGACTTGACTTTAGCATCCAAACACCAGTTGTAAGTAGGATTGCTCAATAGTAAAGGCTGCTTTTGGCCTATAATCCATATGCTCATGATGTTCCATGATCTACTTCTAGGGAACTAATGAAATAGGACTTAAAAAAAAAAAGCAATAAGGCCATATATTGTTATGCAGCAATCTGTGGTGGTTTTGTTTTGGTTTGGTTTGGGTTTTTTTCCCCTGAAGTGTCCTATGCCATCACTGGAAAAATTAATGTTTTTCCCAACTGGACACAAGAACATACCCTTTCCACGCCCTCCATAATGCAATGGTGTGCTATAGTAGGATTGTAAGAAGTAGAAAGTGATGACATTAGAGGATATAAATAACCTAGACAAATATTTTTGACTGAACATATGCTTCATTTTACACTAGCATGAAGTGCACTGGTGAATTTAAATCTATGAAATAGTAAAATTAGTAACTACATAAGTATTGAGCTTCTTCTGTAGAATTTTGCAGTTTGTTTTTACAACTGAGTTCTGTAAATATTTTATTGACCTAATGGTTAAATGCATGTTTATTCAGACTATACATTTGTTAACAGTACTTGGAAATTTACATTTTGGCTTTTTCTCAAGAAAATGTTGTTTGGGATGTGCAAAGGAAATCTGGAACCATATGAATTCTGCTAAGATTTTACTTTATTGTTTCTGTAAGGGATACAAGAATGTTTCATTCATCTGCCTCTAAAGTGAACAGAGAGCATCAAAACTAGGAGTTGTTGGAATTTACTTTCTTTCTGAAATGCCCTGAAATGCCCTCTGTGTACTGCATGAAAGCAGAAGGTTCTACAGAATGCTTTCCTGTACTATTATCGCACCACCAGATTTGCCTTTCAAAGACATGGCCCTGGGTACACAACTGAGGTGAAACATTTGTTCCTTGACACCAGAGGGAAGGTGACTTATGCTTGTTATAGGATTTACTACTCCCTGTGCACAGATACATGGCATTTCCAAACAGAGGAAGAAGTCTCTAGCTCTAGCTATTTGAAAAGGGGGGATGTAATGAGAAATCAGTGGTTTAACATGACAGCATTTTTCTTTGAGGTCATAAAAACCTGTGGGTTCTTTATCACAGGGACAGGAAGGTCTTGAGGCACTGTGTTGGTGTTACCACCTGCAGACACTAGCAAGAAGAAATAAAATATTTTCATCTGGAGATCTAGCTGGTTTTAAAGCTTGAAAATTACTGGTAATTAAAATTAAGGGCTATGGTCCACAAAATCTCTCAGATCTTGTGATCATATCTTTGAACTCTATCACTTCGAGGAATGAGACTGTGATGGAGGCAAAAAAAAAACAAGGGGAGAAAATCTGTCATGCTGCAAATACAAGGTGAAAATCTTATTGCCTTCAATAGACCAAATTTTTACTCCAAGAATCAATTCAATAAAATGAAGTTAATACAAGCTGCTTCAGTTATGACTAATTATCACACTTAAGCATATGCCTATTCTTAATATATAAAAGTATATAGATAGTTTTACTGCTACTACTACTGTGTCTTTACAACAGAAATTTAATGGCTTTGTAGCACAATAAACTTTAAAAATATCTGATATTTTATCATTAGAATAGTACTAGTGAGTTTAAAAACAATGGAATTAATTTTTATTACTTTATTTTCTGGGAGCTAGCATAATTTCTATAACATGTTAACATATAATGTTACAAACAAGATTCTAACTCCACAGGGCATTGCCACCTAGTATGACTTCTACAGTGTTCAAAACCTACTCATTATAGGCAATCACCTTATCTTACACTGAGAACTTCCACTACAGACTCCTCTCTTGATCTCTGTAAGTATAAAGAGAGAGGATTGTTGGCAGATCCAGCAGTGCAGAATGAAGACATGGAAGTTACATCACAGCATTGTTTTTCCAGTCTATTTGTTGTTGTTGTTGCAAAGTGCAGGCTGCAAACCAGTGAATTGCAAAGCTAAAATTGTAATTGGGATTAATTTTCAATGACTTTTTTTTTCCTTAGGGATTTCTCTTTATTCTATGTTGAAACAAGGCAGAGGCCAAGAAAATAGGCTTTGCTGACTTGAACAGGAACCAAGAGGTAAGGTGTTCAATCTGGAAAAGGGGTATTGTTTTAAGGCTCTCTGGGGAAAATATTGTTGCAAAGTTCTGTTGGAAAGGGCTATTAATAGGAAAAGTAGAAAAAAAAAATGGTTATTCCTTCTCTTTTTACCTTGGAAGCCTGTAAAACCCCAAATCAAGAAGTATAGTCAAGATATTGATTTGGAAAAACACTCTATTCACTCAAGAAAATTTGCCAGCTTCCAGAAACATTACATAAGAATATTGCTTTTTTTTTTTTTTTGTTCCCCAGGGGCTAGACTTTGTTTAACAGTTACTTTTCCACCAAGACAGACTAGGAAAAGGTTCAAACTAGTTCTTCATATGATGGTCAGAGTGGAAAAGCAGTATCTTCAGACTTGAACATCAGTTTTCTTGATTTCCAGCCCAACATTTCTAGGATATAACAAGCCCAGATGAAGCAGTCTTACCTGCAGTTTTCCGGTAGTGAAACAATACAACCAGTATAGTATTTGAGGAAAAGGAAAGGTATATGAACATTACTGGTATCAAGCAGTGAAACAAAAATAACAACAGCTTTCAAAATAGATGGGCAAAGAAGGATAAAGTACTTCCATGGTATGACTTCAACTCTATTGTAGTTTCTTAATATCTGTTTTAAAGCTTTATTTTATCCCTTTGTGTAAAGAACGTGATTACTTCCCTGGAACTGATCATTCTTAAACCAGATTAAGTACTTTATGGATCCAGGGTAAAATTGAACAGTGGAAAGTATGTTAACAATGCTGCGTATGTAACAACTTTGCATTTTAAACATGTACACACACACACACATACACATACAGTCTCTTTTTACTCTCTGTCTCTCTCTGCAAGTCAAAACCATAGAGATGTTGAAGACTACAGAACATGTAATGCTACAGATAATGCTAAAATACTCATATTTGTTTTACGAAGGTATACCAGGAATAAGAATCATTGCTACTTACTAATCAATCATTCTGCTATTTTAAATGTTTTGATAGAACAACCAGATTAGAAATATATATTATCAGATTCAAATGCCTCATGAACAGAAGAAGATGTGTGTAACATGCAGGATGAATTGTGTTTTCATAAAGCATTTGGTAATCAGTGAGGAGTAACTGACCTAACAGAAAAAAGGATAGTCACTTATTATTTGCCCCACTCTCTCCAGCTGCCTACTAATGGACTGGTTCTTCTGGATGCTGTTCAAAGACAAAAGGAGTATCTATAACACACAGAAGACAGTGGTGCCAAGCCAGTGTCATTCCTAACTGTTATGTTATCCCTTAATCTTAGCAGGTTGGTACTGTCTTTCAGGGAGGCATTTACAGAAAGGAGCTGAGATTGTCACTGCCTTACTCCCTCCCCTGTTCAAACAGAGATGACCCTTCAAGCTTCATATGGCACACACTGTACTGACAAGTCAGGTGGGCCCTCTTCACCATGCTTCACTCCAGCTCTGCATGAATTGCTTCTTTATTCCCTCAGGTATGGCTTTTGCCTACTGATTCCAACCACAAATAAGCATAATTATCCCAAGTGGGTGTCAAAGAAATTGCAGGCGCTAGAATTCAAATTCAATGGTCTATCAGGATTGTGTTTTCAAAAGCCATCTGTAATGAAACCTGACATTTAAAAAACACTTGCCGTTATAAAAAACATTCCCTGTTGTACATAAACTGTTGCTGTTAGAATACTGCTAGAGCTCCATCAAACAAAATAATCCCTTCAATTATGCTTTCCCCAGGATTTTTTTCCATGGCATGTAATTGTACCAAGGTGTTTGTCAATCAAAGTTCTTGGTGATGAGTTCACTTGGAAAACATCCATTTACCCATAAAACTCATGGGAAAAATAAAATCTGTAAGTTGCTACAATATATGTACACTATATATTTTGTCTCAGGAGAAGAACAGTCAGGAAAAAAATCTGCATAAATAGACATGGGCACTTTTTCTTGTAAAACTCTGGATTGGGTTAGTACATCATAAATCTACAAGATAAAAATATCAGAAATCATAAACAAGCTACCTAGCTATTTTACAACCTTATGTTGTAATAATCTTATATTATCTTGCTAGAACTCGAAGATCCCTGAATGGGAAGTGTATGTCACTTTTGAAGTATTCTAAGTTTACTGCTTCCTCAGTATGTATATTGCACATAACAAATATAATCAAATCACAGAACTAAGCTACAAAATGTATAATTCTGAAATCCAACTCATCATCTGTCAGGATGAAGAACTAGACCTAATATTACTGAGTAGAATGAAAGTATTTCAAAAATAATTATATAAGATTTTTAAAATAATCAAGCAGATAATATTGGTTTCAAAATGTTCAGTGGAAAGGCCTCTCTTTCCACTCCCCCCCCGATACCATGCATTTTGAGATCTCCAGGGGACATAGTAAAAAATACTCCTGAAAATATTCATGTATTTCAGGATTGTTACGTGTTATAAGGGCTATTACTGTTTTTATGTGAAGTATCACTGCCTCTTTTATGATGCTCATTATTTTCAGTAATACTAAATGAGCTGAATTTATGCACATAAATTGGTACTTCTACATTTTCATTTTTATTACATATATACATCACAGAGTTGCAGAGATTAATAAAAAAAATCCTTTTTATGTTCAAGAGAACAGAAAAAAAAAGAAGGATAGCGAAATGAATATCAATAAGAAATTGTACAGAATCAATAGAGGAAATCAAAGGGTAAAAAGGAAGCTCTATAGCTGGCAGTAAGGAAAATAAAACTAATTTAAGGTCTATTTATTATCAATGCTATTTCAGGAACAAACGGATAAAATAAAAATAATAAAAGGCCCAAATTTTCAATAATATTTCTACTTGTTACCTGAGGAAAAAGCAAAATGTGATACACATTGCATATTTCCCATTCAAAAGATGATTACATGTTACCAGATGGGTAAAAAGCTGCTGCATGACCAAACTCAGAGGGTTGTGGAATGCTACCTGGAGCTGGTGACAAGCAGAGTACCAGAAGGATCTGTCCTGGGGCCTGTCTTGTCTAACATCATTAGTGACCTGGACCCTAAACTGGGGATACCAGCTGATGTGTTCAAAGGCAGGGTTGCAGTTCAGACCTAGGCAGGCCAGAGGCAAGGGCAAATAGGCATGTTAGGGCCAAGGACAAAGGGGAGTCCTGGACCTTGGCTGGAAGACCCTGATACTATACTGCATGATCCATGCCTGAATTTTAATGCAGAGCATCCTGATCTGGATGAAAATGCTGCTTCCATGATCCAGAAGAAATTACCAGTCATTTTGTAATTTATCGTGGGCTGTGAGAAGTAGCAGACAAGTAGAACCAGTAATATAATTAATTTAGTTCTAAATTAACTAGAGGAATGAAATCCTGCTTGCCTTTTCCTGGATCAGTGCACAGGTTGAAAACTTCCTTCTGCAACCTCATCCGAAGGCTGCTCTCACTCTCCCCAGTGGACCAGGTATCTGGGATCCAGCTTTTGTGTGACACAGCAGAATAACTCTGGCTGTTGTGAGAGTGCTGTGAGAAGGTCTGACAGAAAAGATAAAAGTGTCACCCAGGTGTAGGACTGTTGAGACAGCATCATTAGTAGCTCAAAGATACTAGAGAGAAAACACCAGCACGGAAAGGTTTAAAGTCCTAATGGAACAAAGAAGGGAGTCCAGTCAGACTGGTCTGTTCAGTTGGGAACTAGCTGTGAAGCACCTGGTCAGATTGCCAGTGTTGTCAGTGTTGATGCAGCAGGTGGCAGACAGCAACTTGAAGCACAGAGGATGTGTGTTTGTGTCCAACCCTGACTGATGCCAGCCTCTCAGCAAAGATTCATCATAACAGAGGTGATGAGCTCATTGATGCTTAGGCTAACAGCCCATTAACTCCTAACTATCTCTTTTATATTAACCAACATTTTTGCTTTTGTACTTTAAAGGTGCATATATCCTGACTGCAGACCACCTTTGTGCCTAGCTGAAGACAATGTCTGAGTGAACCAACCTGAAAAAGAGGCATAAAACACTACAGTAGCACAGCAGTCACTTGGGTTAACCTTGGGACATAGACTTTTCTCAGAGATGGGTGTGTATTTGCCAAGACTCCCGTTTACTAATTGGAATTCCTTTGGAGATCTTTTCCAAGCATTTTCCAGGAAGGAGTACAGAATAGGTACCTGGACCTTGTGGTACTTGTGACTCTATTAAGTAGAGCTGACTGTGCGGATTTTTGTCAAGCCTCTAGCTAGGTCTTGTTGACTTTTTTTTTTGTTTCCCTACAGTTCCACGGAGAAGACCTCATACAAAGTTGCTTTGAGATACATCACCAGCAGAACAGTGACAGATGTCACTACCATTGCAGATGACAGATAGATGTCCTGGGCTGAAACTGTGTCCAAGGCTCAGGAAAGCAAATTAGGCAGAGATTAGTGAATCCCAGCACCTCACAGACCTCCATTAAAAATCCCTGTATATGTATGAAAAGGATATCAATAGACTGCTTTTGGCCTCCATCCCCAGTTCTGCCTGAGAGGACACCAGCCCTGTTCAAGCAGCTCCTCCAGGTGAACCACTGCAGAGCTGGGTGAAGGTATGCCCTCTGTGTCATTTCAGGTTGGTCCCCAGGAGTTCACCTGGGGTAAGAGCACCTGGGGTAATGCTCACCTGGGTAAGAGCATTTGAGCTGCCTGTGACACTGGGGCCACCAGAATGTGTAGTCACAGCTGTCAGCAGCTGTGAGAGAAAGCTGAGCCCAGGGAGCTGTGGAGCTGTGTTTAGCTTCTGCTACAGCTCTGTTTCTGTTGCAAGAAGGGTTGTTTGTTGATGCTGTTAGCCGGGCAGCAAGTTCAGACGAGAAATAGAGGGTCTGTGGCCAACTGTCTTATTTAGCACGGGACAAGCATACAATGTAGTGGAAAACAAGGCGTTGTGCAGCCTGTAATGGCTTGTGCAACAGTTAGCCTTGATCATCTTGGGTGCCTCTATTAAGAGAAAAATGTTGCTAAACTGGCAATTAGTGCTCAGAAGAGATGAAAAATTTGTTAAAGTAGACTACACTGCAAGACTTCAGGGCTTCCGTGTAGATTGGAAAGCATGAATACATATGTAACCGTTACAGTAGTGTTTGTGTAACCAGCAAAGCTAGAGCAGTATATGGCTAAAATTGTAACTGGACAGGATAAAATTAAAACCAAGGGATATGTCTGAGCAGGTGACAAAAGTTTTCCATGGATTCTCTAATGCCAGAAATAATTTAAAATGATAATTGGTAGGTTTTAAAGAAGATTTGTGCAACTTCAAATAACAATCAATACTTACCAGACTTACAGACTTCATTAAACAAGTCTAACAGTTTTTTGTCTTAATATCCCTTCCTTTTTTTTGGTTTTTTTTTTTTTTTTACACATTTATTAATCTAAGAATTGCTGTCTCCTGATGAAATTCAGCTCCATGCCTCCACCCAGTGGGCTTTTCTTAACCAAGAACAAAAAGCCCCTGAAAAGTGCTTGCACACACGCAGTGTCAGTCGAAACATGGGTGTTGCAAATAATTTTTTTCCATCTTTTCTGTGGAGTGGCTCAGCTGAAATATAGACAGGTATTTTATATTACATTCTGAAGCTAGACAGCCACAAATGCAAGATGTTAAAAAATGTTTAAAATTATCTTCATAATGTTTGTTGTTGCTATAGAAACAATCATTGGGAAGCATCCAAATCCAGTTAACACCTTAAGCTTAAATTTCAGAGGGATTTTTTTTTTTTTACACATCTAAAAACTTGAAATTAGTTTCAAGTTTTAAAATAAATACAAACCAGATTATATCACTTGCTTTTGGTAATAAATATCCCTTTGCTTTTCAGTTCTTTTTTCAACTCAAACTACAGGTATTTTCTACATTTTTTTTTTCCAGCAAGTGGGATTGCTTAGCTACTTTGAACAGCATCCCTGTTTTAAACTGAAAGAAATATCCTGCATATATATACCCTAAAATGCTTTTATTACAATAAGTTCTGTAGATGTGAACTCTGTTATATTACAAGAGTTATTTCATTACATGTAGGCACTGGTTTTGTAAAACAATTCATATGAACCTGTATTCTGAATATTGTTTATATAAAGAAACATACAGCTGTTACTCATTTTCCCAAGTGTCTGTGCCTTCCATCCTTTTCTGTTGGGCTCCCAAATTTACTGTGATGTGTGACTTTCTGTTAGAAAATATACACTTATGAAGGAGTGCACTTTTAATATATGAAAGAAGAAAAAATGGTTTAGGGAAATGCTTTTGTCCCAAGCTAAGAAGAAGAACAAGATCTCCTTTCTCCATGCAGGTTAGAGAAGTGAAAAATACACTTCTCTGATACCCCATCACTTCAATGATGGCATCTTCCTTATATCTAATACCAAAACCACTCCAGAATTAATCTCTTTCACATGCCATAGCCCTGCTACAATCTGCAAAGAACTGTTTACAATTTATTAATACCACTGTAGAACTGAAACTAAAAGACAAAGAGATTAAAGGATAATGAAAAGCTTTTCAGCTGGTAATTAATCTGAAACTGTTAACAGATGCAAAAGCCTGCAGTCTTCAGTACAAATTAGATTTTGGTGGGGTAGGAATATTACCCCATAAATGTTAGATAATAAATCACACTGAAAACAAAACATACACTAATCATCTACTCTGGAATTTTTTTATGGCACAGGTCAAAGATTCATTTCTGCATCAAGTTCATATTTTTTAGGAGACTACATCTTTTTGAGAGACACCTAATGCAAATTGTCTGACTGACACTTCTACCTGTTTCTGCTTTTGGGCTGTTGTGTTTGTTGTTATTGCTTATCTGTGGTATTGTGTTGGTTTGTTTTGGTTTTTTTTACAGCTGTCTAAGGTCCAAGATAGATTAATTTCATACTTGCTGGATGACATTCTGATGAAATAAAAAACTATGACAGTCTTACCTGACATTAAAATTTCAGGTTAAGTTCACTCTTGAGTACATTTTTTTTCTTTTCTTTTCAGTTACAAGTTTTTCCTGAAATAGTAAATATTAAAACTTCACCATACGCATGTTTGTGTTTTGTGAATTCAAGGAAGGTGATAAGAGTTTACAATACAATCCAAGAATCTTCAGAAAGTTAAAAATATTAAAAAACTAAGGGTGCTACTCTAAAAGTTGTGGAAAATAATTCTTTTGCAAAATACCTTGACCTTTCAGAACCAGGAAGTTGGCAAACAACCTTCATTTTCATTGTGTACAGGACATTAAATGTAGATCAATGTTCCAGTCAAAAAACCTTAGGATTTCATAAGTTGTGACAGTTGAAGGTATGAGCAATATTCAGAATTTACTTGAAATTTAAAACTTTCATAAAAAATTCCTCCTGCATGCTATTTACAGCCTGTGCTAGCTTAGGATTCACACAGAAATATGCTTAATTCTGACATCATCTGACAATGCACTCAAAAATCTGGTGTTTCAGAAAGCTTCCAACATGGCAATGCTCTTAATGAGCTCTTGCTGTGCCTGTCCACCACTACATAACTGCTCATTTGCTTTTATGATGCAGTCAGGTTTGATGTAATTAAAAGTACTCTGCAAGAAATAACCACAAATCATCAGACTTAAGTTCCAACTCAAGAAAAAAGACCCAACAAACAACATTAGAGGTCAGAGGATGGACACGGTAGTCTTTTATTTTCTTTTTTGGTTTCCCTCACTTTGTATGATTGACTTCAAGTGCGTGCTGAAGCCCCACTGATTTCAGATGAAGTCCATTTCTAAGTGCTCTTGTTTGGAGCAGAACAGGGAAGCCAGGATGTAGTTTGTAAGAGTTGTCCTGCCCCCACTTATGCAGCTGAAAATTTGACAACTTGTTTTACTACTCACTATGATGTGGAAGTGGAAGGTGTTCCTGATCTGTTGAAGATGTCCCTGGTCTCAGCAGGGGGGTTGGACTAGATGACCCCTAGAGGTCCCTTCCAACCCAGACATTTCTATGGTTCTATGTTCCTGTGTTCTGTCCTCTTTGTGCAGTCCCGGTGAAAATAATTGTTAAATACAAAGTGTCTGCCATTTTTGGCCTGATTTATTGCTCTTAGTGCAAAGGCAATTTAATCAGTGCACCTCTATGCATTATCTCTGTACATTAAAGAACAGATTGTCTTCAGGGCAGAACACTGTAAAAAAGGATAGGGGAGCAACAGCTCATATGCTTGCAGGTTCAGAAAAGGAAATTACCACAAAATGATGTGTATAATTGGTTTTAAAATAACACCGACAAAAGCAATTACTAGCACTTGGGCAAATAGACATAGTTTTAAAATAAAAAATTACCATCTTAAGGAATTGCCTGAAAATTAGATGAGTGTTTACAGATACCTATATTTGGGTATGGATGTGTAATTTATATCCTCATTCCTTTGCTTTAATCTTGAGCACGGTGCATACAGAATACTGTTTTGTGTTTTCAAATCTGCAGTGCAATTCAACATGTTGACATATATATGACAAATATTCAAAGTATGGGTTTTATACATTGATATTTCAAGTGTATTTGGTGTATTTGTTTATCAACCACTAAACGTATTTTATTGCATAGCAGATTATTTTTAAAGGAGCTCTGTCTGCCTCATTAAATCCAAATACCATTTTCCATCTAAGGTACCACTTTTATTTATACTATCTATAAGGAAAAAACAAAACACTCAAACCAAAATGAAAGAAGTAGCAGAAAAACATAAATATCAGTAGAAATTGTGACACAGCATGAATTCATGCTTTTTATATCTATAATTTCTAGAGATGGGCTCTTATTTAGAGAAATCAAAGCAGTATAAAAAAACCTTTCACTGCATTGTCTTTGGAGAATGAAATGTATGCATGCATTTAAAAACCGAAATTATATTATAGCATATTTTCCTGAGGTGACAACACTGCACATTAATGACTATAGTGGAATATAAAATATATTACAATTTTATATCTGAGGAGAGACATCCTACCTCCAGCAGATATACACTCTATGATTCTAAGTGCAGAATGTTGATTTTATTTAGCTATCATCAGAAAATAAAATGCAAACTGAAAAAGAACACTGAAGCAAAAGCAAGTGCTCTTATGAAAAATAAGCTTTGGCTTTAATCTATTAGCAGATATAGCTATCAAATATTAGGTGTTAGTGGACTTTTTGTATCCAGTGATGTTGGCTGATGAAGTTTGATGACCTAACATTTTCACATAACTTTTAAACATTCAGTAGCATGAATGCAGACTTGAATGCTGTGTTTCCAACTGCCAAGGATGCTGAGCAAGTTAGTATTGTGCCATGCATGTAAACATGCAGTAAAATTTCTAGAAGCTTCAAATGTTCAATATCCATCCAGATCAGATGTAAAGGTTCCTGCCATAAATCTGATGAGTCTGGGCCAGACCACACATACTGTGTGTGCACTGAATGCAGAGTTTGTGTGTGCACAGTGAATCCTAAATGCTGAGACCAAATTTCCTGCCAATGAGACAGCCATCTGTGGAGGGCAGCTACTTCCATGCCTCTCTGGAAAATCCTCAACAGAAATACATCAGTCCTTTCATCGGGGAGCAAACCCCAAACTGGTGTAGGTAGGAAACATAAATTACATCAGCCTGAAGACCATTTTAATTATAAACACTCAATTGGTGTATGCAGCCCTTGGGGAAAATACACTTATCTGCACCTGCCTGACTACTCTGACGGACACTACTACATACAGAACTACAACCAGTCCTTGAAATTAAGAAAAACTTAAAAAATTCATTGGTAGGTATTCAACTTAGGATTCTATTCCGAAAGGAAAAAAAAAAAAAAAGAAAAAGAAAAAAGAAGCTATTTCTTTATTTTACCTTATATTTGATCTAACTTAACTGGACAATAAAGTAAATTGAACATAAATATTAACAACTGAATGATAAAACATGTAGGTCTTACCATAACCTAGTGTTATCTTGGTACTGTACACATTTCACTACCTGGGTCTCCTTAAAGCAATCTAAGCCATATATGTAACTGATGTGAAATGGCTGTTAACCTAAAACACTCTACGTGTTACAATAGATTTAATTTTTAAAAATGTTAAATAGGGGGGAAATTATTTCTAGTTTCTTGCCAGCATACCTTGGACTTTTAGATTAGGATGATGTCAGCAATTGTAGGACATGTACTTTCCATCTGCTATTGGCACTTAATTTAAGTCCTAGTACTTTATTATATCACATAAGTAACTAATAGAAAAAAAAAAGAGAAAAACAAGAAAGAAGAAAAGATAAAAACAAACAAAAGCACACACCAACAAAACAACACCAACAACAAGAAAGTCTAGGAACAAAGAGAGAAACTACCACAACAAAATTAACATCTCCTTGCTCAAAGGGAGCCGAGGAACACAGTACTCTACTGCCTGTCCTGGTCAGCTGCATGGGATACATTCAGGACTGTTTTACAGTTCTATTGCTCAGAAAGCATTTTTCACTGTGTCTAAATTTCAACAGAACCATGCTGTGAATCAAGGACTTCTCATTAAGTGTTATTGCCAAATGACCTTTGCAAAGGCTACTTCAACACAGTAGATGGGATTCATCTCAACTACCTCTATAAGCCTAGATGTTAGCACTAGACACTGTAAACTCCCCAAGTATGTATCCCTACGGGTAAAACCTGTGATTTATGTTCAGATGAAATTATTTTCCCCTTGTTGTCATCCCCATTCACTACAAAAACCCTTAAAAACATTAGAGTTAGAATGTTACATTTATAATCTTAAAACGGGACAAAGAAAAAAGATTGTTTTAACTTACTCCTTTTCACATCTCAAAACACCTTTCACTACACAACAGTTTTAGACCTGATGACCCTGCCATCTGTAAAATACAGAAATATAACAAAGAACACTCTTGTAGCTCCCTTATGTGTGGGTTTTGTTGTGTGTTTTTTGTTGTTGCTATGTTTTCCAAGTAACAAACACAGGAACAACAAAAAAATTGCAGTGTCATAGGGCAACCCAAGCTCATATTGCACCATACTCTTGATTTTGAGACCTCCCATGGGGTTAAATCTTCAAGGCACGAGACTAGCACATTACAGTCACCCCTATATGCTGTATATCTCTACACTTGTACTGCTTACGAGTATTACAGAAGAGTTAGCATCCATTCTTCCTGAATACACATATCTGCATTTATTTCCATAATACTTTTATTTGGTCACTGCCCTGAAATTATTGATAGCTACTTCAAAAGGAAATCCTGGTGGCAGCTACGGAACCACTACTCTTATTCATACCCATTTTGTACTTTCTATCATCTTCAGCACTGTCTGAAGTCACTTCAGATTAAACAGATTATTCCCTTCCCATGCACTTCCATGGATTTCACAATTAAAAACATGAGCTGTGTGATTTCATGACACAGGGCACTTTTATCACTAAAAATTTCTATCTACTGCATATCTCTCAGTAACAAAAGGGTTTAGTCACTACGGTCACAATACATATCAGCACAGGACATAAATGCAAAGGTCAGACCCTGACTACTAATCTCCAGAACTCTCCTTAATCCCTTGAGCTATCCAAACATAACTGATAGAAGCAATCATGCTAAAAAGCAGGTAAAAGAACTGGTTAGCTGTACTGCTGTTACTTTTAGCTACAAGTTTCCAGTAACACAGAGGAAAACAATGCTAAATGAATTGACAAAATAACTGTCTAGATGAACCTAATTCTTTCTCCTCTTGGCATGCTACCTATATATGTAAAAAAATAGTACTCCATTTTTGTTTCAAAATAAATTGTTTCTTAGATTAGAGCAACAGTCTTAAACCACAATATCAGCTCTCATAACTTGGCAACTATAAAAGGTCAAAACCAGAAGCATTTGTTTCTTGCTCAGTTCCAAAAGACAGCATTTATGCAGCAAGGAGCACATCAGTGAGGAATTTAGCCCACTCTGACACCCCATGAGCAGGTTGGTGCAGGAGAGCAGTAACCATTTAATCTGCAGATACTGTATTCCAGCAGTACAGCACCTACAGTGAGCAGAAACCAGAGCCTCTCCCTAGGGAAACAGTCTTTCTGCTTGTAGCACTTGGGACTTTTTAACACAAATTGTCTCATTGCAGTTAAAATAACATTCACCATTTTTGCATATAGCTAGTTTTAAATCAGTGTGTCACTTCTTACCAACTTATCTAGGGAGCAAGTGTGAACTGAATAGGTTAATAAAATATTAAACTAACTTATTTTATTTTAATAATGTTTATTTTCTTTATTCATTTTCAAAGTGGGGTCGTCAAATATAGTTTCTCAACAGACATTATGTGTTTCCTCAACTGGATTGATATCAAGATACTAAAAAGCAGTTACAAATGTGGGGATAATATCTCTTTTGGGAAAATATATAAATAAAACCAGACTTAAATATAATGATCCAAATTGCTCTTAATTAAAAACTACATAGAAGACAACTAAGTTCATGAAAAAGCTATACACAAAAACTAAAGCAATCAGCCTATCCCAGGTCCAGTTACACAGCAGCTTTATGAATAGACAACCAATTATCTTACCAAGAGTTCAGACTAAACTACTTGAGACTTTTTTTTCCACATGCCATAAAGGATTTGTTTAGAGCAAGCCAGCTGCATGGCTCTCAGTTCATTATTACTACCCACTTTCCAATTTCCAGAAGGCAAGCATGAGTTAATAAAAATACTACAGAAGACTGGTATTTCAGAGCTCTGTGTTGTCGTTACAGATTTTATTAAATGAAGTGTCCTTCTGTTTTTCATATGCTCACAACACTTCTGTTCAGTAACCAACTTAGAACTGCTTATAAACTCTCATTAGTGATTTAAAATGTTACTTTGTGAAAGCAGAAATAGACACTAAGATTACAATCAGGTTTTTAACTTCATGTTCTTTACCCATTTCTTAATGCAGGCATAATTTATCAAACTGTAAAGCTAGGAAAAAAATAAAATAAAAATCCAAAGTCTACACTGTCTTACACTGCCAGAGCCTTCATATCTTAAGGGATGAAAGATTTTGTTTTGGTTTTACTATTAGTGACAAGGGAAAAAAAATACTTTTGAGATAGGTAGAGGGGGAGAAAGTCCCTGTACAGCCTAATGGGATGGTCCATTTAAGTTAGTATTATGATTTCCCAATACCTGCAAAAGTAGCAAGGGAAGCTTCACATTCTGTACCTCAGAACTAAAAGAGAAAATATATTGTACCTGATGCTTGCTTTCTTCATTTATTTCTGATTCACAGCTTCACTGGTCTATAATGAAAGGAAAAAATGAGATTTCTGAAGTAGGCTGCATTCACTGGCTATCCAATTTAAAGCATAAAATTTCAAACTGTGCAGAGCTACTTCTACTGCATCTTATGCAGAAGATGTACTGGAAAGACATAGCAACTAAAGATCTGCAGGCTTTCAGAGAATAGAAAGCAAACTGATAGAGAAGCGAGAAGTTGATTTTGTGACTAGAAAGAATCACAGAATGTTAGGTGTTGGAAGGGACCTCTGAAGATCATCGAGTCCAACCTCCCTGCCAGAGCAGGACAAAACTAGGAGAGATCACTCAGAAATGCATCCAGGCAGATCTTGAAAGTCTCTGGAGAAGGAGACTCTACAACCTCTCTGGGGAGCCTATTCCAGTGCTCTGTAACCCTTACAGTAAAGAAGTTCTTCCTCATGCTGAGGTGGAAATTCCTGTACTTTAGCTTGAATCCATTGCCCCTTGTTCTATCACAAGGCCCAAGTAAAAACAGGTTGTCCCTGCCTTCTTGATGCCCAGCCCTTATGTATTTATAGACATTAATTAGATCCCCTCTCAGTCTTCTTTC
>JAAGNO010006678.1:68691-79583 GCA_033439905.1 Ceryle rudis | reverse complement strand
CAAGGACTGGTGTGCAGACCAAGGCCACTGCTGGATCTTGTGTACCACATTGGGGGTGCAGAAAGTGAAAGGCTGCAGCTGCAGGGAGGAGCGGACAGGGCACATGACCCCAAACTGACCAACGAGGGATTCCATCCCATTTACATCATATTTGGTATAAAGCTGAGGGGATCTGGAGGGTCTCTCTCTCTCACTTGCTTCCTCTTTTGCTCTCTCACTCTCTCTTTGGGGGCTCCTGGGCTCTTCTTCCCTCTTGGACTACTTTTCCAGCTTTGCTTGGCTTGGCTCAGGTCTTCTTTTGGTTCCTTCCTCAGAGCATCCAAGGAGGATTACGTTCTGCCTTCGATCCCAATTGGTGTGTTCCTGAATCCAGTACCAGAATCCAGCTCCTGAACACAGCTCCCATCTGCTGTGGGGCCTGATCTGGGACTCCCCTGGTGCCTGCTCCACAGCATCAGTGGTGATGGTGATGTAATTACCATCGGGGGGTTTGGATTCGATACTGGTTTTGTACATATTTGTCTATATTCCATTATTATTATTATTTTCTTTCATTAAAGTTGTTATAGTTTCCTCTTCTAATCCCTGTCTGTCCCTTCCTGGGGAGGGAGGGGAGTTAACAGAGAGTGTCTGTTACAGGTCTAAGGGGCCGCCCTGACCCTAAACCATGACAGTTGACTAGAATATAGTGAGTATTGCATTACCTGCTCATTTCCTAAGATATAAAAAAAGAGTGCTTATTACATCAGAATGAGAAATAATGCATTGAACATTAAAGAAGCATTACATGAATCAACGACACACACTTGCCTGTAGTAGTCTATTCACCTCCAAAAGAGCCACAGAGGATGTTCCAGAGTTAAGTAACAAATGTGACTAGGGGCAGAAGGTTTCCATATGGAGAAAGACAGAGGCTATTAAGGTCGGAATGAAGATGCTGAGAAAAATCAGGAAATGATCCAAAAATATTGTGCCATTACTCATACTGGATCACTGCCACAAAGGCTGTGTAGATCTGTAGCACTGGCTTTGTGTACCATGGACCTGATCCTATTATGTCACATATGTGAAGTGATTCTGAGGAATGTTAAAGTGGGGGGAAATCTGGCCCAGATTAACATCAAACTGAAAAGGTAAGTAGTATTCTGAAGAGGTAAAGTCTAGTTCACATCTGGGAGAGGAGAAAAGAAGAACTTAGGCAGACACTGAGGCAGTCTCTGAGGCCAGGAATTTGGTGGCATGCAGGAAGGAATTAGAAATTTCATAGGAAAAAAACCCCACACAAGGCAGAGAGTGTGATTGTCAGAAAATGCTTGTGAAGTATATTGTGCTGGGCATAATCGATCTGTCACCAGTGGAGGGACATAATTTCAATCAATATCCAGTTATTTAGTATTTACTGCTGAGACCGTAGCAGCCTTCCTGAAGCAATTAATAGAGGTTATAAATGAATACAAAATATCACAATAGATTTAACTAATCCCATGTGGCAATTCATACTTTTTTTTAAATAAAAATAGCTTAAAGAAGACCAAATGAAGCATAAAAGAGATGAGAGAAATGAGTGGACTGCCTATGATTTCACAGGTTATTTTTCAAGAATTAAGCTAAAATGTAAGACACTATGACAATTGTTGAAAGCAGATAAGTTAAAAATCTGTGCTCAGTTACACTTGGTGTGTATTGTTCTATTGTTTTCTTCTTGTTGCTTTCTCTTGTGGTACAGGTATGACTGAATGGAAAATAAAACCATCCAGTGAAACTTGCATCTTGTCACACTTCTCAGTAAAAGTTTTACAAACTTTACCAGTAAACCAAAAAGGAAGAGTCATTGCAAGATGCATTTTATGAGAGAAAATAAAGTATCTCTTGGAACAGTATACTGGCAGCAGTGAAACCGATTCAGCTGTAGTTCAAATGGGAATACTTACTGTAAAATAAAATGGTGTTCTAGCACCCAAACACAGTTGAAAGGAACTGTACATTGAATAATTGCCAGACAGCCTGCATAACCCTATCTATAGCAACAGCCCTGAATATTGTGGCCCAAATTCTTTTGTTATACATGTGCAATGATTTTTAGGGCTTTAAATTGGGGAGATTTGGCCCAAAACAAGATAAAACTGATGACGTGATCATTTTGCCTCCTTCTGCACAAAACAAATTTGCTCACTGCAAAGCAGCTGCCTTTCAAATGGCTACACAGCTTAGGAGACCATACAGTAGTGTAATTCCTCGCCAGTGAAGTCAGGCTGTAACCATGGCAGCCGAGAGTAAACCTCCATTGGATGAAAAGGTCCAGGCTGATAAAGCAGATTCTTGTAGAAGTACATATGTGCCTGTGTCTGTGTATATAGAAAGTAAGAAAGTGTATGGCTTAGGGTGTGAGTGAGGGAGAGCAGAATAACTCACTGAAACCTTTACCACAGACACTCTGGATAAGCTGCCAGCTGCATCCCAGCACTGCAGGTGCCCTGAAGGACACTGCTGAAGATAGGCTGGAGTGTGGGGGGGTGTCACAGGACAAGGAGGCAGACAGGATTGAAAGGGATAATCTGTTAAAGGAACTTCACTCAGTGCAGGCTGGTTCTGGCATAATACAGTGATGTTGTCCCTCAGGGAGAAAAACACTAATGCCAGCTTGACCTCAGTCTAAACATTACATTCATTGCACAGAGAAGAGCTCAGAAGACAGCTCTTTATCCCTGGTGACTGGATTAACTGGGGCCCAGGAGCTGGCAGCGCACATAGCTGTAGAGATGGGGAAAGGGACAGTCTCCCTTTAATCATTCTAAGCCTGGCATTAGGTCAAGGTTTTCTTCATCTTTTTTTCCAGGGAAACTTGAGCCTTCATTTCATCCTTTCATTAAAATAAATGAATGTATGATTGATGATCCTGGATCTCCCACGTGTCAAAGATTAGCTACAGCAGTGGCTACTGCCAACACAACACATGCTGCTGTGTCGCAACCCTAATCTCCAGGCTCCTTTCTAAGGGCAGGAAGCCTGTTTCCATGGCCTAGTCAATCACTGGCCTCTTTACTGCTGTGAAGACACAAGTACAGCTGAGATGTTGTAAAGAGGGGTCTTTACCTACTAGGAATCAAGCTGTGGCCCACCTGCTCATCCCAGTGAGGCTGCTGAGTGACTCAGGAGCAGTGGCACAGTGATTTACACAATGGTAGGTGCAAACAAACACAAGCAAAAATGAGATCAAAATCAACTGAATAACTGAAATCCTTCCTGTTACCATCTAGGCACACTGGTACACTTTGAGAATGGGCAGTTCCTCCAGAGATTAAGTCCATTTTGGAGAGAGTGCTGAACTGAATCTGAACAGAAAACCATTTTGAGCTGATATTTTTTCATCTCAGACCACACAAGAACCATTATTATGATGATTTTGCCGAAGCTGAGCCAGGATGAGCAAACATTGGTTTTTCTGGTTCAGAATAACAGATCAGGATTTGACATCTTCACCAGGGACCTTCCTACATAGGAACAGCTTGTTTCTAGCAGGGTCTGAAGCCTACAACTTAAACCATTCATCAGCTTTCCCATCTGTCCCAGGATATACACTTTGCCCAAATGTGTGCTGTGATGCTGCAGACATTTGCAGCAGGCCGTTCACCACAGCAATGATTTCACCTGCCTAAACTGATGCTCTTCATCAGAGAAACTTGTCAATTTTTTTATTCCTCTTTGAAATGTCCCATGAGACTGCTGAGACCCCTCTGTGTCTACTCTTTCCAACCCAAGCGCCTGGATACACCCTTGCGTGCAGCTTAGATCCCAGATGCACATGTATATGTTCATGCATTGTACAGGCACAGGTTAATCAGGGAAGGCAAAGAAGCCTCTACTTCTTTGCCACTGGTGGGTTTGATTTTCCCTTCCTTCCCCTTCCCTTCCCTTCCCTAATACTGTAACCACCCACTGTCATGCTGTAGCCTCACTCATTTTTTTCTGCTCAACAAGGCAGACTTAGGGAGATAGAGTGAAACAGTCACACAGTAGTGCTAAAAATCTAAATAGTACTGCAGCTCTAGGAGAGAAGCAGATCAACAAATTCTTCCCTATCCCGAGGCTCAGCATATAAATCCATCCTCACTGCAGCATCATACTATTGTGCCACATGATACATCATCCTCATCCTGAAGTCCAGAGCTACCCCAGTGTGGCCACACACCTTCCTGGGCTTGTCTTCATCCATACACATAGACTTAACTTCTGACAATGAAGTGGACAGTCTGAATACTAGAGGACAACAATAAGCCACAAGATGGAATCCATCTAGCTGTCCCAAACCAGAATTCTCTTTATATATTTATATCTTACTTGATCAGACCTGTGCCTTCTGTTTGGCAGGAGATGCTGCAGTGATCAGTGACTGAAAGGTCACCAGAAAGCCTAGAGTTTTACATTGACATGAACAATAGCTCATAGGAGTTTTAAGAGCTGAAAGTTCTGGAAATGAAACAACATATTAAATCTGAACAGCTTAGTCCCAGTGATATCTCCCAGTTAAGTACTTCTCAGATATTTCCTTCCTGTTCCCCTACAAACACTGGTTTTCTTTTAAGAAATCTCTTTGGTTCAACTTTATTTTACAAGGAGAATGAAACAGGAGCACAAAGCTGGAGACTGTGTGTAACTGGAAAGATCGAACTATGAGATTTGTTTTAAAAGTTATTTGATACATAATGAATTGCAAATTCAGTAGAGTACCAGCTGAAAACAACTAAGTTCTTTACCAGCAAGAGATGGGAAAGAACAATGACGAAATGAGTCAACAATGCAGATCTCCTGGAGAGAAGGCTTCTGGCACAGCAGGGCAACATAAGCAAGCATGCTATATATAGAACTGGTCCTTGGGTGAATACACAGATCTTAAAGATGACCCCAAACAGAACCCCAGTTCAGACACACAGAGAAATACATAGGATGGCTGTGTGGTTTGAAGCCTGGGCTGAGAGCCAGGAGTTTCCAGTTTCTCTTTTTCCCGGTTCAGTTTGTCTACTTATACTGACAGCCCCCAGCCTTTGTTGACACACAGGCAATGATACTGAGGAAGTTATGATCTGCAGGAAAATCGTGCACAGCTCTTTTAGTCAGCCAGCTGTGCCAGAGGCCCTGGGGATCCTTGTCTCAAACTGCATGCTGTTTACAGCAGAGGCTGTGTCTTGCTTTGGGCACATGCCCTCCAGTACAATTGGCCTTCCAAAGTGCGCAGCTATTAAAAACTACTGCACTCCCCTGTAGTGTGCTCTCCTGTCCCATACTGAAACAGGAGTGTACTCCCCAACAGGGATGAGTGTCAGAACTTAAAGTATTAACCTTTTAGCCTGAAAAGGAGATAAGCGTTTTTTAATACCTCAGCTATAGGCCTGTAGTTACAGACCTTTTTCTATGTTTATGGCCTAAAATCTCCCCCTACTTTCTGATGTACCATTTTGTTGTAAAAATATTATATGATTATATCTACACTAGATCATGGAGGATCAAGAGAGAATACATAGGAGTGATTTATGAATTCAATAGGTATTTTAATACTGACAAAAAAAAATTGTTTACTTTTTTGGTGGGGAAGAAGGACTGAATTCTGTGTTTTAGAAGCAGTGAAGATGGTACTGGAGAGAGATTTAAAATATGCCCCTTAGCAATATGGTTGTTCCATAGAATAGAAATGCGTTTGGATTCAGTTCTGCACTTCACAAATTTGTGATTCACTTTGGAAAACAATCCTTAAAAATTATGATATGGTGACAAATTACAAATGTTGGGCCAAATGCTTAGCTTCTAAGCAATCTTTCCCACAATCTTCCTCTAGGCTTCATTAAGAAAAAGTTAAGATGGCTCTCAGAACCTGCTATTTCATAATAAACAATACACAGGAGTAGTAGACTACAAAAAGTCAGATTTGCTATCACACAATATACTTAAGCTTCAGGAATAATTGAAGTTGAGAGATGACATGCTTGCACTGGTCTATATATTTTTTTTCTGGATCCTGGATGTCAAATTATTTGCTATGTCTCCTTGAAAGCCAAAAGAAGTTGGGTCCAATTTATGTCTTTAAAGATCTCTTGCAATGGTTTTCATCTGATTTATTCCTCATCCTTTCCATACACCTAGAGAAAAGCTGAGTTTCAACAAAATGTAGTTTGTCAGTTCTGAGACAGAAACACATAACTCTTGAGGCAAGGACTAGGTAAATGCTATACTCTACATTTCTTGGGGACAGAGGAAGTATTTTTCCAAAATGGTTTGATACACTTTGTCCAAATATTATTAAAAAAAAAAAAAAAAAAAAAAGCCCACTAAGTTTTCTCCTGCTTCCTCCCACTTTGGTAAAGTTAATTTCCACTCTGTGAAAGGTCTGTGCACACCCCTGCATAAGAGATAGCATTGCTGATGAAACAAAGGTTGCTTCCTTTCTGTCTCTCCTGCATAAAGACATTACTTTGGACCTTTTCTATCTTCTCAGCTGCAGAAAATTTGTAGGAAAATAATTATCTCTGAGATTTCCATTGGATTCAAAAGTTTCCTAGGTGAAACTAGGAAACAGGGTTAGGAAAGATAACATACTAACTCAACTGAAAAAAAAAACCCAACCCACCCTCCCTAAAAGGAGTGAACTTCATATTAAGAAAACATTATACCTGAGAGAATGTGTCTGAGGACATTAAAGCGAGAGAGGGTAGGTTAGAAGATTAACCACAGCACACAAGTAACTTAGACAATTTTTTAAGCACAGGGAACAAGATGATGAGGGCCTCCAAGTCCATGTTCCCTGCTGTATTTCTATAATGTCTGAAATGGACAGGCATACTGCTGATATTGAGCTCAAAATCAGCATTCTCCTTCAGAGACTTGTCTCATTCAGCTAAAGATTTTTTAAGAAGATTAGTAATTTAGCTCTAAATATTTCACCTAAGGTCAAAATTCACAGTGAAAGTTTCATCCTCAGTGCTGTAATTTTTTCATGATTTCAAAACACAATTTGTTTCAGTGCAAATAAAGGCAATGAAACCTAAGGATGTAGTGATGCTTTCTTGCCTGACTCAAAACTAGCTTCACTTTTTAATTCTAATTAAAATATTTCAAGCCACTGGAATGTATTGTAGTGTGGGGTTTTTTTGTGCATTCAGGATTAAAAATAGCCAAGATACTTCACTTTTTAAATAGACTTCTATACTGTAGACCTAATTTTTTTCTCCTAAAAAAAAGTTAATTAAAGTCTGCTGGACACAGTTGGAATTATTTCATAATGCAGAACAGCACGTGAAGCACAGCTCTACAACAAAAAATCCTCAGTTCTCTCTGTTCCTTTTTATTTTCTTTTTTTCTTCTTTTTTCATTTTGGCTTGGTTTACTTTAGCAAGGGAAATTTCATCATGTGAAATGTGCAACAGGATAAATTCTGCACTCAGTCCTCCACATCCAACAACATTCCTTTCAAAGAAGTGTCCCCATTCCACAGGGATGTTGCTTTCAGGCAAGCCAAACCTTCTGCTTTGGCACAATCACACTAAAAGTCTGGGTGATGAAGCCTAGAGCTGCACTCTGATCTCATACAATTTGTTGCTTTGAGATGTTCAAGACAGCTGTCCTATGCTCTCAAAAAAAATGACTTGGCAGAGAAGAAGGAGACATTTCATACCTCTGCCACCTCCCAGGCTGATTCTCTCCCACTGACCTAACTTAGAGAAAGAGAAATACTCTCCATGGAGGGAGGTGCAGCCCGAAGTCCATTCAACTCATAGCTGCTGTCACATATGAAGTATGCATGACATCATTTGCAACCTATATGAGGGTGGATAGCAAGATAGCACCAAGTTTCACTGAGTGCGCCAAACAAACTCTTCACTAGCATGTGCAAAAGAGCTTTTTTCAGTTATCATTCATCACCTTACAGAGCAGATATTGAGGGGCCCCAGTGCAGAGCACAGAGAAATGTGTATGTATGCAAGAGAAAGAAAATGTATGTCTTATTTGACACCTATCAGGACTAGTGTCATAACTGAAGCATTGCTGCAGCCCAGTGACCAGTCTGTTGAGTACCTACAGCATAACCTTCATTTTTTTACCCTCAGATCTCAAAGCAATTTACAAAGAGAAGGGAAAGTCTTTTAAGAGATCAGGGTATTTTACAGAAGGGGAAACTGATGAAGGCTGAGACAATGCAAACAAGGCGAACAATTTTGAGGGCAATATAGTGGGACAGTTCTGAGCAGCTGGTGAATCTCAGGAAGAGCAGTATTATGTTCTAATCATTTTGAAACTAGAAGAAGTAGAACAGAAGAAAGTTTTTTGTTTGTTTGTTTGTTTGTTTTTTTTCTCAGTAAACCCATCATAGGTCAATCTGAACTTTCAGTAACAAACAAAAATGTGAAAGATCATCTGGTTCTTTATCATCTGTGGAGTACATACTCTACCGGTTACTGCAATTTCCTAACTCTTCAAAGAGTTTAGTACTCTCTTATTCACCCTATCCAAAACAGGACAACAAAGCCTGTAGAGACTAAAATTATTCCACTGCATAGTACAGTTTCCTCAATAAAAAACAGCTGGTAGTGTGTAAAGCAACAGCAGAGCCATGGACTAGCATGCTATTTGCAATCCTGTGCTCTCAGTAGTAAGAACCACATTGCTTTATTTAAGCTGCTCAGCATGAGCTATGAGATGAGAAAAATAGATAATGAATAATTAAAACATAGCCCCCTGCAACTTTCTAGATCTTTTTTGCTGAGTTGTAACTTCAGTGTGAACAGTTTCACAGATTTAATTAGAAAATGACGGAGCATTACTGCTAGAGAGGAGAAGCTGACAGAGCATTTCAAGGTGCCTTGGACAAAGGCTAGTGAAAAACTCTATCTTGCATAAACACTGTAAATGCAAGTTTCATAATTTTTATGAAGTGAGACTGAGCATTTTATTTAATTGAGTCTTGTGATGCAGATACCACTTTTTTTGCCCCATCAAATTACAACTGATCAGGGGCTATTAATCTTATGAACATTTACAGGCAAGTTATCTGACCGAATATGAAAATAAGGGTTGCCCTCTCTCATCACTTTTTTCTAAGACTATCTCATAACAGCTTCATTTCTGCAAGAACATGTGTTTTCAGTCATCTATTTGTTTACATCCTAAAGTATGGTAGGTGGATCAGTTGGCTAGAAGACCCTGAACTAAATGACAGCTTGACTGACCCAATGACCTTATTTTTTTTATATATACCGTCTTCATGGCGGCATTTTTACACCTGAGATTTAAAATAACTGTATCTTTACTGGGGGAAAAAAAAATAATAAAAAAAAGTGTTCCAGGTAGCTGAAGGATTAGCAGAGGATAGATGAAGCATAATGGGCTGGGAAAGTTTATCTAAACCCTGAAGAGAAACTTTCTTTTTAATGGGAGATTAACAAAGGCCAAGCAAACTCATCTGAAACATGGAGATGAAAAACATAGGACAACTTGAGTAAACAGTGATGTCATCAGGTGACCAGGTGAGAGATGTCAAGTGTCATTCTGAGATGAATAATTCCAAATGAAAACTGAAGGTCACTTATCCATGTCTCTTGCAGCAAGAAAAAATAATGCAAGGAGAGAATACTACAAGAGTATTTTGTATGTGTAGCCACTCAGCCACTAATTACAGATGAGGCTATTGCTTCCAAAACCAGCTAGCTACAGTGCCCTGCTGTGACTGGCAAAGGGGCGAGCTTGTTCTGCACATGTAACGCTTGCAGCTTGGTATCTTGATGTCAACACTTAGGGTTTCTCTGAGCAGAAAGCTAGCCTTCTGGTCATGAGAAATACTCCAGTTCTCTTTTCAGAAACTACAAGAAATCGCCTGTACTGTTGGGACCAGACTCTGACCTGAGTGGA
Source organism: Ceryle rudis (assembly GCA_033439905.1). Lineage (NCBI taxonomy): Eukaryota > Metazoa > Chordata > Aves > Coraciiformes > Cerylidae > Ceryle > Ceryle rudis. The sequence continues at coordinate 69,689 of JAAGNO010006678.1, read as the reverse complement.
TATATTCCACCTTCTGTGGGTAGCCTGGTCTCTAGTCCCTATTCATCCAAACCACCACAGTCTGGGACTCAGATAAAAGGTTTCAGTTTATTCTTATCTCTTCTATGAGAGGTAGGTTTATTTTGGTGTCACAAAACCTCACCAGTTTTGGTTTTGTTCCACTAGTTCAGACATGGGATAGCTCAAAAACCACTGTTCCTTTATAACTAAACCTCAGTGGTTTTTAAGATCGTAAAATTCTAATTTTAGATAATTTCTGTTTATAAAACACAGATGAAACTGGCAATGGTCTTTTACCTTAAATTATGCTAATTTTTGCTACTGAAGTGGTAGAGCTTGTCAAAAAGAGCTTGAGGATCTCACATTTTGATATTCTGAAATGGGAGCTATATAGTCTCTGTTTTTTACATAAACCTTACAAGGCTTTTCAAAGAGCAGAGAGTATAATGATTGGTTCCCTTGCTTGCATGAAAAGTACTTTAGTGTTGTATTCTTTGTAATTTACTGTGATGTAGAAGATCCTGTTGCAATCTTACCTCTGAGTAATACAACTCAGAAGAAACTCATCAAAATTCAAATATCCATTAAAAAGCAGAATATTTTATAATAGCAAAGGCAAGAGGTGAGGGTCAGATTTCTTCTGAGGCGGAACTTCAAAGTAGTCAGCAGAATTCTGCCACAAAGCTGTTCCCTCTTTAGAAAAGTTGCTTTTTTACAGTAAGATGCTTCCCAATATATCCAGTGGAAAAATTGTTTTTGATGGTTTTTAACCAGTGGAGAAGTCATCTTTCTTGTGGCAGGCCTTCAGGAGTTCGGTCAGCCACGGTTTAGCAAACAAAACTATCCTATGGTTAGAAGATATAAATACTGATCTGGAAAAGGAAAGGAGAAAGGAGAAAGGAAAGGAGAAAGGAGAAAGGGAAGGAGAAAGGAGAAAGGGAAGGAAGGAATGAGAAAGGGAAGGAAGGAGGGAAGGAAGGAGGGAAGGAAGGAGGGAA
>JAAGNO010006678.1:0-46466 GCA_033439905.1 Ceryle rudis | reverse complement strand
GGAGACTCCACAGCCTCTCTGGGGAGCCCCTTCCAGTGCTCTGTGACCCTTACAGTAAAGAAGTTCCTCCTCATGTTGAGGTGGAACATCCTATACCGTAGCTTGAATCCATTGCCCCTCATCCTATCAAAGGTATGAGTGAAAAGAGATTGTCCCTGACTTTTCTGATGCCCAGCACTTATGTATTTATAGCCATTAAGTACATGCGCTCTCAGTCTTTGCCTCTCCAGACTAAAAAAAACCCAGGTCTCTCATCCTTTCCTCATAAGATACATGTTCCAGTCCCTTCATCATCCTCGTAGCCCTCTGTTGGACTCTTTCAAGATCTCTGTCTCCCTTGAACTGAGGAGCCCAGAACGTAATACTCCAGGTGAGGTCTCATCAGTGCAGAGTAGAGGGGGAGCAGAACCTCCCTCGATCTGCTGGACACACTCTTCTTAATGCACCCCAGGATGCCATTGGCCTTCCTGGCCACAAGGGCACATTGCTGTCCCATGGAGAACTTGTTGTCTATCAGGACTCCGAGGTCCTTTTCTACAGTGCTACTCTCCAGAAGATCATCTCCTAACTTGTACTGGTGCATTTTATTGTTGCTTCCCAGGTGCAGGACTCTGCACTTGCTCTTGTTAAACCTCATTAGGTTCCTCTTTGCCCAGATTTCCAATCTGTCCAAATCTTGCTGAATGGCCACACAGACATAGAGTATATTTTAATTCACTCTAAAAGAAGAGCACGAGTATAATTTACATACTATATTTATCTTAGAGCTGTTTTGCCATGAAACGTAAATGGAAGTGTGTGGGGTTTTTTTTAATTTCTATTAAAAGCAGAAGGACAGTTGTATATCATGAGGCCTCAGACCAAGACCTGCAGCTGGGGTAGGACTGTTAGTGACAACCCAAATTCAATACTGCCTGGGAACAGGTTATTGCTTCAATTGACTTTTTCTTTTTCTTTTTTTTTTTTTTCCATTTCGAATAAATTAACAGCTCAGATCTTATGGAACAAATGCTCCACTCATATCTGTTGGTCTAATTGTCACTGCTGTTAATTGTAAATATTTCTTTTCCTTGCAAAACCATTGGCTATTCAATTCAGTGCAATAAAATCACACAAAAGCAAGAGTTTGAGTGTGTTTGAGGCAACCATATGTGTCACTAGATGGCGTTGTGAAACATTTATGGTATAGTTTAGTGGGAAATGACAATGCTGTGTAATTACAAGTCCTGTAATAGGCTGCTCTGATACTGTGTAACACCCCAAAGAGTCTGTTTATGTCTACATGGTGACTAAAACAGGTTTAAGTACCAGGTCCCGTCTCTTACAAACTTGTTTAACTCACACGTGAATAGACTGAAAGGATCAATACACAGAAATCATCAGTCTTCTTTCTGTACAACAGCTCCTACACACTGCTCCTTCAAGTGTGGTGACACACTCATTCTGAGCTAATCTACTGAAACCAGGAACAGTGGCAAAGTTAGGGCTGTTTCCATTCTGAATACGGCCCTGCCTTGGAAAATTGGTCAGGCACATTTCTAACGTCAAGCAGATGACTCGTTCACTGCCTTCACTCAAAGCCTGTGATAGATGTGATTTTCAGTGTATGATACAGGGAGGTGCTATGGCTATTAATATTTAAGATCAGGTCATCATACCTTAACAGTTTGAAAAAGAAAAGTTAGGAGTTAGGTTGCCACATTGCTGGGAACTCCGAGAATCAAGCTGCTACCCAATGTCTCACTTCACCTGGACCAGGGCTGTCAGCTGAGTTTAGCTCCAAATTACAACTGCGCTGTCACCTGCCTCCCAGGTCTGCCTTCAGTTATGGCTGAGTCACTGCACTGGCAGCATTGGAATTGGCAGATATGAGAAGGGAGAACGATTCAACTGCGTCTTTACAGTTTTGCTAATGAGTTTGCTAATGATGTGTGAGCCTAGCAGAGACCAGCTCCCTTGCCGAGAGGTGTTCTGCAAAGCCAGCAGGCTCATGTTGACACAGAGTCAAGTCACACCTGAAGTTTGGGTGGGCACTTCCTATTTTCATTCTTCTTTCTGAATGGGATGCATGTATGTATCTAATACTATCCAGGACTGGAATGCCAGAATGAGATGGAGCAATGCAAAAGGCCAAAACAGCCATCTAGGACTTTCTCCCCTGCCAAGAAGTGCTCTGCCCAGCTCAGATTTGACTCAGGCACCATGAGTTCTTACTATCTCCCTTGGGAAGTTACTTGCAAAGTTCTAATACATCTTCACCTTGGCTTCAAAAGCCTTGCCCTAGACTAGCATTATCCAGTGATCCCATTGCCCTAGCCTTCCCAGTAAGAAATCCCCCGCTCTCTGTTCATAAGACAGCCTGATGGCTTGTCATTTGCCCAAGGTTAATGTATCTATTTCTTTCACTATCTCCTCATAAGTCAGTCTCTCAGTCTCTCAATCACTTGCGTCGTTCATCTCAAATGAATGAAAACTCTCCTATAAATAGATCCGGTTTGTGTTCCAGTCTGCTGTTGATCTTTCCATTACCAAAACTTCTTAACATTTTATAGCCCACTGTCTGCTGTGCATGATGGCATGCAGATGTTAGTCATACACATGTCAGACATTTTTGGCTACTGGTACAGCAATAAGGAAATATTTCTCTAACACCAAATCTTGAGATCTTGCCTTAAGTGAACTAAGCAATGAAAGGTTAATTCTGTACTGGGTTACCTTTGCTTCTTGCTATTGATGAATAAAATCACATTTTGCCAGTCAATTTGGGAAAAAAAATATTAATTTCATATTCCTTTATAATGTTCCTTAAAAGTCCCTAAAAAGTCCTTTTTGCTAAAATTCCCCCACATCATTGCCACTGAGTTCATTGACATAACTTTGGCCACTAGTGGGCTACCACAATGACCTGTCCCTTGAGCTCTTGCATCCATCTATCTACCTATTGTCTTCAACAGAGATCATAACGTCCCCGAAGAAAAGATTTTCTGAATGTCCAAGATTTTTGAATGCAGGTATAATAGCATCCTGGCCACAGCCAGGCTACTAATAGCCAATACAGATGAAATCATAAAACCCTACTCCTTAAAGGAGCAGTTAACAAGAATAATGTTTTCTCAGATGTAATAGTATATTTCCAAGGGTGAAGTTATGGACAAATAGTCTTGGAGTGTTGGTCACAGTTTTAGCATCAGACAATGATTAGCAATAGATATTTGCAGACAGTTTGCAAGAGGGGGGCATTAGTGGAGGAATGAAACCAGTACATTTCAGTAGGTAGTTTTTGATAAATTACAATGTTGTTAGTTCATAGAAGGATTGAGTTGCTTTCTCTGTTGTTTTGGTTGTTGGTTTGTTTGTTTTGTTGGTTTATTGTTGTTGTGTATTTTTTCCCTTGGGAGGGGTAGCAACTATAATACTAATAACACAAATGAAAGTCAGATAATGTCTGTAGATGAGGAATGAAATGGACTGGGTGTCTGGTCATCAACTTTATATCCTGCAGAGATATGAGCCCAGATGGTCTTGGAGAGCATGGATATGTGGCCTCATGCTTCTGGAGATTAGAAAATCACTCACTATGGGAGGTGAAGTAATTGGCTTTTTACAAGAGTCTTTGTCACGTGACCATTTAATATTAGCCATGTTTGTAGAAAGGACAATGTCTGCTATATCTTGATTCTCCCAGTGCTGACAGATATGAGTTAAGCAGCTTTAATAATTCTGGTAATTTGTGTGTTAAATTTCCATTGCTACTGGAAAAATCCCAGGTCACCTCCCCTCAGTGGAAGCAGAAGTTTGCTATAGTAATTATGGAAAAAATAACAACATCCAGACAAGAAAACTTGGACCAATTATTTCACCTGGGATCTCTTTCACAACATATTTGCTTTCTCATTTCTTTCTCTCTCCTCTTTAATTTTTGGAAGGCTGTGATCTTCCTTAAGTTTTCAGCTTAATTGTATCCTTTAAATATGTGCAAAATCCAGGAGTCTTCACTGAAGACAGAAACTTTGCCATTGATTTCAAGGCAGCTGGGTTCATACATCAGGAACACATGAAGGTTTCCATATAAGGTTGCCTTTAACATGAAGATAAGAAAGCAAAACCAGCAATGGAAATATCAGTCCTTACAGTGTATTTCTCTGAAGAAATGTGTTACACATATTTCCCCCTCTTTTTTGTTCTTTTTGGAGATCATGTATTGTCAGGGAGATTTTGTCATTAATACAGCTCCCTAAGGTGAGGTGACGGGGAAATAGATGCACTTCTTTTGGTCTTCCAGGTTTGTTCAGCACAAGTCTGCTGCCAGTGTTTCTCCTGTGACTGAGCCCATTCAGTGGAAAGAAATGTTGACAACATTGGAGTGCTTTATCCTGTGTATTTAGACAGAAGCTGCCTGGACTGGGAAGTCATTCTCTAGTCATACAGTACCTAGAGAGGTACCAAACTCAAAGGTAAGAATTTACTGCACTACAGTAATATTAGTGTTTTGAGTACCCAGGCACTGAAGTGCTCCATCAACAGCCTGCAGTGATCAGCTATCGGAGAAAGACAGTGACAGTTTGTCTCTGAATGCCTAGAAATAGGAATATACATGGTCTCTATATGTTGCAAGGGAATTGCATCTGAAAAATAAACGTTGAAATGCTATCTAATATACAGCCTATCAGATGTGTCATTTCAGATGTAAGCCTCTACAGGGGTATAATCCAAGAACAGCAGCAATATATTAATAAAACATGCTTCGACCACATTTTTTTCTGGCAGATTGTACTTTTGCACTGTAGTCCAAAATATGTAATGAAATCCAGACCTCACTAGTTGCTGGAATGTCCTTTGTCAATAACTGTGAAAAATGTCTCTCATCCTGCAGTACAAAATTGAGCTGTGGAATTTATGTGCATAAGTTCTTCCACCCTTAAAAAGTATTTTTTATCCTGAATGAAAATACTGAGACTGATTGTGCATGGCAGAGACCACTCCCTAGCTCTGCTGTATATCCTAATACCTTCTGCACCAATTTGTTTATGTGAATTTATTGCCTGTGAAGTAGACTACCCCAGCAACCGCAAAACTCCAGATTTTCTATTACTGTTTGATTAAAAATTAGTACCGGTATTAGCAAACAGGGAAGAGATGCGTATGTACATATCCTCAATGTGAGACACTGTACTGGGGACCAGGATCCTTTTTTATCCAGTGTGCCTCTCCAACACTTGGGTACTAGACACTGGTGCTGAAAACTAGTTCAAGGAAAGAACTTAAGAGCCCTGGGCTTCCAACTACTTGTATTCCTTTTCAATTTTTATGATACCATCTACAGACCCCTGTCCTGTGGAGCACTTAATAGTCAGAGCACCCTCCACAATGGCTGTCCCCTTCCTTTGCGACTCACTAAGGAGAGATTCCAAACGCGTCTGGCAGAGAAGGTCTAGTTCAACCCAGAGGAGATGCGGGAGAGCCACAGACTGCCACTGAGTAAGACATAGGAGTGCCTTTTGACACAAAGGAAAGATAAAAGAGTGACTCCACTGAAGATGAAATACTGTAATACACCTGATACCATATAAAGACAAGGGCAATGAATGCCTGCAAGTGAGCATAAACAGCCTGACAAGAAGAGTGCTACGTTACCTGCACATGATAATATTTCCAGCTGCCACTTTCAGGCTTGAACTGTTTTCAGTCTGACCTAAAGCAAAGGGACATAAACATTAAATTCTCACCCTGCTTCAGCCTCTTGCCTTACCTTGCCTTGCCTTGCCTTGCCTTGCCTTGCCTTGCCTTGCCTTGCCTTGCCTTCCCTCCATAGAGCCATGCAAGCACCAAAGTGAGGTGAAACTTCAGTATGTGCTTTTCTGACTTAGAACCATCAGAGGATTTGAATCTGCCCCATTGATTAGTAATGAATGTTAGAACAAGAATGTGTGCAGCCGTGTAACTAGTAATTTTTTATATTCATCCCCAAAACATTCTGACACATAATTACTGAGAGTAATCACTGAGCACAGCCCTGTTTTGGAAGGCTCTTTTATTGCTGAACTGTAGCACAGTCTGGTTTTCAAATGTGATCCTCCTCCACTCCTACCCCTTCAATTTTATAATCAAAACAGCTCTTAAAAAAAAAAAAAGCAAAACAAACCAACTAATTTTAAAATTTACATTACAGTGTGCAAGAAAAAGATTTGTAAACCAGAATATTTTAGGGCAGATAATGAGGCCCACAAATATGTAAGGAACAACCCCCTCTGAACCAGTGGGCTGTTTTCTGGCAGAATCTTGCTGAAGTTCCTCTACCAGTGCAGAGGAGAGCTGAGTCTTCCGTGGTAAGTGAATGAGCTGATTGTATTGCAGGACAATTTCCACTTGATCTTTTTCCAAGTGTGCAAAGCCATAAGTGATTGCATTTGGACAAAACAGTTGTCAAAGAGAACAGACCTAGGAGCTCTGCATTAAGCATCCAAGTCCTAGCATTTGTGCAGAGAGAAGTTTCATAAGCACCAGCTTCCATTCTGCTTAAATACGCTTTGTACCATAAAATGGGGCCATGAGAGCCAGGAGAGAACTTCCCCTCTGTTCAGAAGGGCTCAACATTGTCTGGCAGTTGCCCAAACAAAGGAAGGGAGAAGGACAAAGAAAGCACAACAGAGGTGGCATGGATCAGTGTTCAGACCGATGCTAGCATAAAGCCCTCTGGTGCAGAGGTGCAAAAGGGAGAGGAGAATCCAGGTCCCTGTAGTTGGTGATTTCATTGACATGGCCAAATTCATTTAGCTGTGCAGGTATGTGATCTGGGAGAGGTAACCAATGGCACTTCATGGGACAATCTTGAACCCCAGCACCATGAGATGCCAGTAGTACAGCTTCCCTGTGGGGTTATACTGCTGTAAGGGAGGGACATTGACACCACTTGTTGATGATTGGAGCTAATGAGGTGTCCTTTTCCTAATCATCTCAAGAACTATTTCTGTGACTGTGACTATGCCAAGTCTATTTCTGTTGGTTTCTAAGTGCTACACCTCACCAGCTGTATCATTGAGAAATCATTTGCAGTACACTGCAGTGGCTTTATCACTCCCACCAGTCTGTGACTAGATAACGCTGTTTGCAAGGCCGGCAGATGGCAATCTTTGTATTCATTTGCTCTCATGTATAACACTTTCATCTTAGTGTATATAACACCAGTTGCATCAGTCAGTTTAGGGTAGAATTATGTCAGTCCTGGCCAGATGATGTTTTGTTCTCCCTGGCTGACATTTCCATCCCAGATGTCAACCAGATGTAGAACAAGAAATGGGTCTATGTGAGAGCCTTCCTCTCACCAGGAAGATATGAAAACTGGACAAGGAGAGGTGCTAAACACAAGGTCAGCTTGAGCACAGACCAATAATAACATCAAGACAACAGAATTTCACTGCCTCTCAGATATAGCCTGAACCTTTGGGGCTGACCAACCCTGTCAGTGCCTAGGAGGCTTAGTCTACCGTTTAAAACAATTCATTTTAAAGTTTGTAATATTTATTTTTAAAGCCTGAAGTGTCACATTGCATCACCCGTTTCTAAGAAACATTCCTGAGGACTCCACAGAAAAAATGTATAATTAAAAAATGAAGATTCAAATGAGGTCAACCTATTTATCAAAAGCGCCTTTCTATTTTAGGAGCTTGATCTGACTAACCAGGCACTGCTCTTTTTATTATGGGTCACTGCCTTTGCAAGCCTCCCTGTACTGACTCCTTTTCCTGCTTACATACAGGGGGCTGCAGTGCATTTCCCCTGTTTACATTATTAGTTGTTATTTCCCCAGCTGCTGGCTGGGTTATGACCCCAGTCAGATCACTAATAATAGCCTCCTCCCCTCTCAGGAAAGCAAGGAGCCAGCAGGGTTCAAGAAACCTGTCCCTTCTTAGAGCATCAACAATGTCTGGCTTCACAGGATTCAGGCTCTGGTGCTCTCTACTCTGAAAACCCCCCGCTGGCATCAGCAGGGGAGCCTGCACCTGCTTATCTCGCTCCCAGCTCTCCAGCGCTGTACAAAGCAGCTGATGCCAGTTTTCCCAAGCCCCTTGCCTCCTTTCACCTTCCTGGTAAGCAATTTTTCCCGCACTCTCTGGAGGATTGCCTGGAAGTCTACAGAAAACTCTTTCCCACTCACTCCTCTGTCTGTTTCCTTCTTCTTGCTACCTTATTTCTCCAGACTTGGTAGGGCTGAGAAATAATCCTAGTTCAGGAGATAGCTGAAGTTCCCGTTAATTCCTTAGCAGCTAAAATACTGTAGTTGTGTGCATACCTTGACACACTTGATATACATATTTTTAAGCCTGCTACCTAAAGCAGAATATAGAAAGACTCGTGGTGCTTAAACAGATAAATATTTTCTCTTTGTAGACATAGCACTAACTTTCAGTTCCTTATTAAAACCACTCTGAGGTCTACAGGGTTTGTACATTGCATTCCACCTTTCTCAAGTTGCTCATGTCAGTTCAGTGGGCTAAAGAATTAATTTCCATAAGCCTCCAGAGAGCTGCCCTCTTCAGGGGTGGGTGCCGTTTTGATCTCCTATTTCCCATGTCGATGTGACCATAGGGATCTCATTCCTTCCTTTTGCCATGACTTCCAGTCCAGCCAAAAAGGTTTCTTAGAGCCTTGATTTGTAAGAATAAACAGCAGAAACCCACCACATTCTTGGGGAAATTATCCCATGGGCTAACCGAGATCATTATTAAAAATTACAAACAATTGCAATTACTTCAAGTCTGCATTTGTTATGATTTCATTCCTAATCACTGGTTATCCTTTTGCCTTCCTCTGCTGGATTAAAATGCAATTTATTTTCAGAATTCTCTTTCCTGTGTATGCATGAGAAGATCAAGACCAAGGTGTGGCTGTGACTTCCACAAAGTTATTTCCCCACCTCTGTTTCAATAGGATCATATCCTGGCACCAGGTCACTTTTTGAACCCATTGCAATCCTTTTGAAAAGCTTGATGTGCATGGCAGTAACCACCTTATTGACACTACAGACGACTTCCCAACTTCTCACCGGCATGCTGGTAGACTTTCTCCTCGCTGCAATATCACACCAAAAACTTATTTCCAGTGGCTCATATACCATGACTTTTAAGTCACATACAGAATATCTGCCTTCTAGGATATTGTTCTTTATAGAAACATAGAATGATGGAATGATTTGGGTTGGAAAAGACCTTTAAGATCATTGAGTCCAATGATTAACCTAACACTGATAAGTCCACCACTAAACCACATCACTAAGCACCACATCTGCAAGTATCTTATGCAGGTTTCATGCATTTTTTTGCTTCTTGCTGTATGACTCTGAATTGGCCATTTAAGATATATGGTTCACTTTACCAGGAGTCCAATGTTGTCCTGTATAAATTATTTACTTTCTAAAAAATTCTGATGACAAATTATTTCCAGCAGTCATTTCAAGGTTATTCCTCAACTCAGATAAAGATACTAACAAACATCAGCCTTGAGAATAATCCCTGCGGCTCCATGTCGTTATGTGCTAGTCCCTTGCTACAGCTGCCTTACAATCTATCATCTTCACTGATCTGCCACCCTTAAGACAAGAGTCTGTAGCATGTTAACTTTTTTAACCAGGCTGGGAGAGCAAAGCAAAGTCCTCACAGAAATTCTTTAGCATATCTACAATGGGATAAGGATAGACAGCAGAGCTGCTACAGAAATCTGTTTCCTTCCTTGGTTGTCATGTACTGAGTGTGTTTTCCATGGCTTTATTAGGCTTATGCACATAAGTGATTTGCTTCTGTGTGGTTTCAAATTATTACCAAAATGAAGAAAATTTAATTCATTTAGCTTTGGGTTTTTTTTAAAATTAATTTACCCCAAATTAAATTTTCCTTCAGCACTGTAGGGTCACTTCTTTTTTTAAATCTTCATAATAAAGCTGGAGGAAACCCTGAAATGAAAATCTCATTTTGAATTATAGTTTCTTTAAAATGTCACAATGAAACAGTGTAATGTTTAGAGACCTTTTTTTCTTGTCAAGATTAATAAACCAGCAGATCCACCACTAATTTAAGTGGAAAACATTACCTTCCCTTGCTCCATAGAACTCCAGTTTTGTGATCCATGTGAGAGGTACAATCTTCCTACCTCCCAGTGCATGTAGGATATACATTCCAGGAGAGGTTGAGCATCTTTGCACTCATGTTGATGTGAGCACAGGCATTCAGCATCCTCCCCTACCTTCAGGGCATACCACTAGCCACAGAATGCAAACAGTAGACACATATTAGCAAAGCCACTACTAATGTTTATCAGTGCATTGGACAACTTAAAGCAAAAATTAAGCAAATAAGGAAAGAGAGGAAGAAATAAAAGTCTTTTACTTTTGAAACATTAATTTCAAGGGAAGTAGAAGGTACATCTTTCCTCCCTCCCTCCCTCCTCCAGGGTAACCAGGGTAAAATCCAATATATTATCACAGAAATGTAACAGCATCTCTATAAATAAGTGAAATCTTGGAAAACAATAAAAATAGTATAAAGGTCTTGGATGTTTTCAGGTGTTATCCATCAACTACAATTGAGTGGTGTTTTACACTGAAGGTGCATGGATCACTGAAGCCAGTGTAAAACAGCTAAAGACCAGGTGCTGGCAGCATAGCTGTGCCAGTTTACGTCAGCTCAATATAATGGTGTCATTTACACCGTGAAGAGAGACCAAAGGACACGACCCTGCTTTTACCTGTGCCTCTGTAGGTATTTTTGCACCTTTTCTTTCTTTTTTTTTTCACTGCTCGTGCACATTCATAGGAAATACATATAACTCTAATTTTAGTACAATAATAAAGTAAACATGCTGATCTCTTTAAAAACTAGAAATTATCAAACAGCCATGCCCATATGATATTTGTACCAATAAACATGAGGACCTGAAAGAGAAATAGGTTGTAAAGTGAAGAGAAATTGGATTTCACTGGAGAAGTCCCAGAAAGCAAATAACCAAGGAAAAGGGGAGCAGGAGACAGAAATAATGGAGTTAAAACCGAATTGCTTTTAAACACCAAAGCTGTTACTGACACTGATGGGGAAATGTACTTTTCTCAGGACTGTTTTCTACCCAGCCGGTGTCTGTTTAATGAGAAGAAAGAGAAAGCTGAGACTGCGGAGTGCCCGGGAGCTGGGACGTGTGAAGGAAAGAGTTAAGGTTGGAGTCACCCATCTCTGTGATGCTGTGCAGTATTTCAGCCCCTAGTGCCTTCCTCCTCCTCCTCCCTCTCTGTGTTGGAGTGGAGAGGAGGCGGGTTCTTCTGAGCTGTTAAATCCTGAGTGAAGTTTTCCCCCATTTCCAGTGGCCACCGTTGTCTGAGGCTGGTTGGGAGCAGGGCTGGAGTTACCCTGACATTTCTGGAACTGCGGCCAGCTAAGAAGGGAAAGAGAAGAAAAGACGAGTCTTTTACAATTTGCTTTTGTCAAAGCGTGGAGAAAGGGGAAAGGGAAGCGCCCTCTTTTTTTTCAGCATCACATTCCTGTGTTTTTCTTCAGCCTGGAAAATATATTAATGCTGGTGCTTTCCTCTCTGGAAACAAAGAAGCTAAACGGGACTGAGGAAGCAAGGAGTGGGAAGGAAGCTTGGGAAGTTTTAAGAGGGAAAGACTTGGAGCAGCTGGGAGTTCCCTTTTCTTAATGAAATCCCTGCTTGTGTGGGTAACTGGTACAGCAAAAAGTCAGACCTGCAGGTAAATGGAGAAGCAGAGATCCCATAGGAAATTTCCGCTAACCTCATCCCAATTGTCAAGAAGGTGAAGCAGAAAGTAAGTTAAAGAGATACACAGGGAGACGGACAGGCTCTGGGACCTGTTGGGCTGCGTAAAGAGAAATCACTGGGCAGTAGCAAAGCTGCATGGCATTGGTCTTCTTTTAAAGGAAAAAGACGTGAAACCTCATCCCTGGAAGGGGAACTTCCCTGAGAGTGTAAGTCTCAAATGAAATTCTGGGCTTTCTGCTCTACGTACTGGATCCTTTCTCTGTGTGTGTTTGCATGTGTGTATGTGAGAGCATGAGAGAGACAGAGAGGGAGAGAAGGATGCAGATCAGTGTTAGACAGAGTCATGTTACAGACGCATGACCTCATTTTTGCATAAAATGATCCATTTTGTGCTTTTCCAAAAATAACTGTAAACTGTACAAAGTCACCAGGCAGGACTGAGGTGTAATCAGAACTTTTAAATCACAAAACCAGCTTGTGCTTTGCTTTTTTCATCACTTGTGCAAGGTATTTTCATACTGTTAACATCTAACTTTTCCTCTTTCTTGTCCTCGCTTCAAGCAGATTGCACAATGAACTGGAGGCCAGCACTCAGCTTAGCCCTGCTGTGGGCAGCGTGGCTAGTGTGCAGCTCTGAGAATATGGGGAGGCTATCAGAGAGAGGGAGCCATGGAGTTAGGAAAGTGCCCCTGGCTTACAAGGCTCCAAGCAGCCTCCTGAGAAGGTCTGGGGCATCCCTGAGGAATTCGAGCCCAAATCCCCAACAACCTGTCACCAAGAGGGATTCTTCAGCACCTCCAAAGGCACCTGCCAATCTCCTGCAAGGGGAAGTGCGTTCCCAGGCCCGGGGCACAGGGACCAGAATGAGACGGGTACAGAGACTCACAGCTACAGCCAAATACTCCAAGTCTCAGATGATTAAGGACGAAGGGATATCTTCTGCCTCACAGTCACGAGTGATGCGCTTCCCTTCTGGGTCAAGTTCCCCCAATGTCCTGGCCAGCTTTGCTGGGAAAAATCGGGTGTGGGTCATTTCTGCCCCTCATGCCTCTGAGGGCTACTACCGGCTCATGATGAGCCTGCTGAAAAATGATGTTTACTGCGAATTGGCTGAGAGGCACATCCAGCAGATTGTGTTGTTCCATGAAGAAGGGGAAGAAGGGGGAAAAGTCAGAAGGATAACCAATGAAGGAAAAATTCTGGAGCAGCCACTAGATCCTGCCCTCATCCCTAAGCTTATGAGCTTTCTAAAACTGGAGAAGGGGAAATTTGGTATGGTGCTGTTGAAGAAAACACTGCAGGTAGAGGAAAGGTACCCTTATCCAGTCAGGCTAGAGGCCATGTACGAAGTCATTGATCAGAGCCCCATCAGAAAAATTGAGAAGATGAGGCAGAAGGGCTTCATTCAGACTTGCAAGGCAGCTGGAGTGGAGGGACAAGTAGTTGAGGAAGGCAATAACGGAGGCAGCACCCAGCCTACCCCTGGTGGTGGACATGTCCAGGTGTCAGCAAGGAAGGAGGAGCCTAGGAAGAGCAATAACCAGCCAACAAGGACCAAAACTGTGAGGAAACCAGTAACAACCACAGCAGCCACTCCTCCGCCTACAGTAAGGACCACCACCCTCCCTCTCACCACCACAACTACCCCTGCCACCACCCGCACAGTGACAACAGCAAGCCGGTCTACAACAACTACACCCCTCCCCACCACGCAGAGGACCTGGACCACAAAGTCACATTCCACCACAGAGTACCACAGGCTGCCAGTAGCCCCGGATGCCACCACACCACGAGTCACAGCCTCTGAGGATTTCTACTCTCCTGTGTGGAAGGCAAACCGCAGGGACCGTCAGCGCGGCCACCCAGAGAAACACTCAGTGGTCGCACGGAAACCAAGCAAAGCTGCCCGCTATGACAGTTTCACAGAAGTCCCAACAGCTCCCTCAGTGCACTATACAAAGGCAAATGTGGGTAGATTTAAGGATAACCGGACAGACAGAAAAGACTATAACCATAGGGACCTGAATGTCACACCAGGGCAACATAAACCAACTAAGACTAAATCACCAAAAAAGAAGGCCCAAGAAAAGATACTGAGCAATGAATATGAAGATAAATATGACCCGAGCAAGTCTGCTAGTTCCCATTTAGAGGAGGAGTTCACAGCAGGAAGTATTCCCCCAAAGAAAGGAAAAGAATCAAAGAAGCATGAGCGAATGGATAAACCTGAGAAGAAGAAGAAGAAGGACAGACCTGACAAGCTTCAGAAGCAGTCCAAGAAGGACAAAGCTGAGAAAAAGAACAAGCAGGACAAAGACCGTAGCAAGAAGAACAAGAAAGGGAGCAGGACTGAGAATGAGGATTTCCCCAAGCCCAACAAGAGGCCTTTCCTACAGCCTCCCAGGAAATCAGTGACTGACCTCCTGGAGTATTTTGAAGGCAAAAGGCGGCTTATTGTAAGTAATTCGTTCATCTGATCATCTAAGTGAAGTCTTATTTTCCTCCTAGTACTAATATATGGAACACAAAATTTATGGTGGTTTTATATTATTCTTTTTTGGTGCTTTTGTTTAAGAAGTAAAATTTCTAGACCCAAATGATCATTTCCAACAGAGAAGTTTTTGCAGCCTTATGTTGGAAATCTTACATGCAGTATGAAGATCAGTCAGCCAGGAGTTAGGCTAAAACCTCTTCCCAGTTTATTCTATTAGCCACCATATAGCCATCAGATTATTTTATTTCCAGTGGATATGTGTCAGGATCTGTATAGTTATGATCGACAAAATGAGGCTCCAGTGTGGATTACATCCATTCGCACTTTGGGGTACTTGCCAATGTTACCACATTTCGATGCTCAGCGTGTCCTGCCAGCTGGCACACTTGTTTTATATTGGTGCTGGTGTCCTAAAACTGGAAGCAAGCCAGGTGGCTTGGCAGTACTCATGCATGTCTGACTGAGGATATGCACAACGGCATATGATCAGATGCCCTGAGGTAAAGTTGTTACATTTGCTATTCTTTCTGTTGGGAATTTGGCATTCAAATCTCCTAGACATCTTCAGAAATCCCGTGCTAAGTTTATTCTCCTTTGGTTTTTTCTCCTGCTGTTTTTATTAAACTGTAACACTATGGTAAGTTTTCAAGTCTGAGAAACTCAGCATGGTCTGGAGCTACTCGTCCCAGGGTTTAATAGTGTCATATGTTTTTCCAACTACTTATCTAAAAAACCACTTCACCTGGGACAGGAAACAGTTTTAGCTGTAGTATAAATGTTTTCTCTGGCAGATGGCACACACCCTGAAAGGTACACGTCAAAAAACAGTTCTTTAAAAATATTATTGTGGGAGCTGGTTTCTTGCAATTACTCCACTGCATGCAAGCTGACCTGTTTCACAGCTATTGTCCAATAGTTAGTGTCACAAACATAGCTTTGACTTTCATGCCTCATATTCCAGTAGAAATAACTAAGATGCCAAGCTAAGATTTCTTGAATCATAGAACAGTTTTGGTTGAAAGGAACTTTTAAAGGTCATCTAGTCCAACCTCCCTGCACTGAGCAGGGACATCTTTAACTAAATCAGGCTGCTCAGAGCCTCATACAATGTGACCTGGAATGTTTCCAGGTATGGGGTATCACCACCTCCCTGGGCAACCTGTGCCAGTGTTTCACCACCCTCATTGTAAAAAATTTCTTCCTTGTATCTAGTCTAAATCTACCCTCTTTTAGTTTAAAACCACTAATCCTTGTCCAATCACAACAGGCCCTTCTGAAAAGTCCCTCCCCATCTTTCTTACAGGTTCCCTTTAAGTACTGAAAGGCCACAAGAAGACAGGGTCTCCCCAGAGCCTTGTCTTCTCCAGGCTGAACAACCCCAACTCTTTCAGACTATCCTCACAGGAAAGGTGCTTCAGCTCTCTGATCATTTTTGAGGCCCTCCTCTGGACCTGCTCCATCAGGTCCGTGCCTTTCTTGTGCTGAGGACTCCAGAGCTGGACACAATATTCCAGGTCAGTTCTCACCAGAGCAGAGCAGCAGGGCAGAATCACCTTCTTGACCTGATGGCCACACTTCATTTGATGCAGCTTAGGATGCAGTTGACCTTCTGGCCTTTTGGCCTTCTGGGCTTGTGTGTAGCTTTTCATCCACCAGTGCCCCCAGTCCTTCTCTGAAGGGCTGTTTCAAATACCTTCATCCCCCAGCCTGTGTAGATACTGATGATTGCCCTGACCCAGGTGCAGGACCTTGTACTTGGCCTTGTTGAACCTCATGAGGTTCAAACAGGCCCACTTCTCAAGCTTGTCCCTCTAGATGACATCCCATCCCTCAGGTGTGTCAACTGCGCTACGCAGCTTGGTGTCATTTGCAAACTTGCTGAGGGTGCACTCAATCCCACTGTCTGTGTTACTGATGATCTTAAAGAGTACTGGTCCCAGTACAGACCCCTGAGGGACACCGCCTGTCACCAATCACCATCTGGTCATTGTGCCATTGACCACTACACTCTGGATGTGACCATCCAGCTAACACCTTATCCACCGAACAGTCCACCCATCAAATCCATGTCTCTCCAATATGGAGGGAAGGATGTTGTGGGGGACTATGTCAAAGGCCTTACAGAAGTCCAGATAGACAATATCCACAGCTCTTTCCTTGTCCACTGATGTAGTCACTCCATCATATGCCACTAGGTTGGTCAGGCAGGAATTGCCCTTTGTGAAGCCATGCTGGCTGTCTCAGATCACCTCCCTGTCCTCCATGTGCCTTAGCAGAGCTTCTAGGAAGATCTCTTCCATGATCTCAGGCACAGTGGTTAGGCTGACAGGTTGGGAGTTCCCAGGGTCCTCCTTTCTACCCAGTTTAAAAATGGGTGCAGTGTTTCCCTTTTTCCAGTCACCAGGGACTTCACCTGACTGCCAGGACTTTTCAAATATAATGGAGAGTGGCTTGGCAACTACATCTGCCAATTTTCTCCAGACTCTGGGATGCATCTCATCTGGTCCCATAGACTTGTGTGGAACTGACTTTCCCAGTTTCCCTGACCAGGAATTTAACTGGACCATTATTTAATTGGACCACTGGAATTTATTTAATAATTCTGCTGAGCTGAGCAGATGCAACTTTCTGCTCCCCCTCCCCATTCTTCCAGCTCTGGGTGCTGTGCAGAGCTAGCAGACTTGCATTCTCCAACGTGTTGAAAGTGGAGAAAAGCCATATATTTGAAAAATTTGAACTTGACTGAATTTTTCAAACAATGCTTATTAGTTACTCATTAACTAATACTTAGCCAAATCAAAAGCTCAGAGAGAGAAAACCCCACAGAAGTTTGGGATCTTTGAAATCTGGTCATATATCTCAACATTGTGACTTCCAAGAATATGTGTAGCATCAGGACAAATGAAAACAAATCTGTAAAAAGAGCTGAGAGCTCACAGATATCAAGCTGCTGATTCATTACACCAATACAGTCCTGGCAACTTAAAGGATGGTCTTTGAACCTTCTGATACTAGGCCACCTCTCAGCTGGATCTTCAAGAAAAGAGTTGCACAATCTCAGGTTGTCGGGCTAAAACTCACTGAAGACAAATTATTATGCCACACTGCACTTGACTTTTCCAATATCTAATACCATCCTCAGCCTGCTTGCTCTGAAGTTTCTTAGAGAATAGGTTTGATTTGGTCATTAGTAAAAATAGTGGCTGAACTCTACTATCTCTTTGCCACACATGGCACATGGGGAAAACAAAGAACTTCTCAAGCTTCTTTGAATCCACACGTGCCTACATTTCTTCCATCAAACAGTTTAGTTCCCTTAGGGTCAGTTCTTCAAGCTAGACAAACTCAGTCATTCATAAGGCTGCAAGCTCCCTCTCTAGAGAGCTAGTCCATGCTGCTGCAGCAGGGGCTTTACCCGAGTTATTCCCTGTTGCTTTGCTATACTTTCATCTTTCAGTCACTGTAAGAGACTGACTCCCAAGGACACAGTTTCAGTTTTCTCCCAGAAATCTTTGGGGAGGGACATGGGATTTTAAGTCCTAAACATCATTAAGGATTTCAGATTGCAGATTTCAGTGTGAATTTCAAACATCCAGAATTTTGAAGGTTATTCTGTGTTAAGTTCAGTTAATGACAAATAAAGGATCCAGCTGCAGAAACTGAAAAACTGTATGGGTTTTGAGTCCTGCAGCCCCACCTCTCTAAAGCAGGGCTGTTATTGCAGTCTTACTAACATTGAGAAATCCTGGCTTAGTGAGTTTGGGGTTTTTGTTTATTTCTCTGTGGTGATGAAATGCTGACTGATAGTTTGTACATAACATTCCATTTATACACGCACCTTTATGCACATGCACATACTCACACGTGCATATACAGATACAGCGTACATAGTGCCTGGGTTAAAACAGTCCCGGTGCAAAGCTTTGATTTGAAGTTTGTTTTGCCTCTTAAATGTTGCCTGCTTTGCTCTACGAGGTTTGATGCAGCAGATCAAATTCCGACTTAACTGTGCGTTCCTGCTTACAGCATCCAAAACTAGGAGGACAATATAAACCAATGGTCCGGTTTTGATCTCAGTCCTCAAATCCTTTTAGGATCCTTTTTTTTTATATTTGAAGCATTTCTACACAACTTAAAAGAAACACGTTACATGTTATGACCCAGAGAAATCAAATCCTCCTTATGCCTGACTCTCATTCACCTCATGTCCCAGTGCTGCAGTCATGTCAGGAGGCATCTGCATAAATGACAGTCAGATCTCATAAGCCCAGAAATGCCTCTTACATTTCAGTGCATTGATGAATTGGATTTATAAGGAGCATATGATAAAAATTAGCCTCCAGGCCCTACAAACTTAAGAAGGCAGCTATAAGATGACTGCACCTGTCATAGACTACAGTGTAAGTTTGCAATTGAATGATTCTGGTGATTATTTATGATTGTAAACCCTAAAATTTTGATCCAGATTCCAACACTCTTTGTGTTTGGGGAATCGGTGCCAGGTCCTTGATCGTAGTTTAGTGTTGCCAGTTAGAATTATTACATTGCTAGAGCTTCAGCATTCCTCTGTACCTTCTGCTGGAAACTGCTGCACAGGACCACTGCATATTGTTACACACACACCTTCCCTGGAATATTTGCATCTCAGACACCAATGAAGTACCTAAGTTGTGTGCTTTAAACTATTTAAAAGTTAAATATTTGCCATTTTTAAGAGGCTTTGAAATCACTAGTATAAACTGTAGAGATTTTTATACTTTTGTGGTTGTATTTGCTCCTCCTCCTGCTCTCCCCTCACAGCCATGCCTTCTCAGCAAATATAAGTCCCATAAGACATCAAAGTGGCTAAGAACAAACAAAAGGTAAATCAGCAATTTTCAGATGAGGTCACAGTGGCCTTAGCAAGTCTTCAAGGTTTTCTTATATGGCCATCAGTTACATAAGTATTTATGTAGCTCTAGTGGCACTCACCCCTTGACAGTCGAAACATCCACCAGGAGCCCTGCCTGGACCATGGCGTGAGGCCAGAGTGGCTGCCATTTTCCCAGTGCTCCCACTGTGCGTGAGCAGGGGAATTCCTAGATTCATAGCACCACTGAAGGCTGTGAGGGAGACCTTGCAGGACTAGTAGGACAAGGGATAATAAGAGTACAAGGTTTTCTGTAAAATCCAGTGCCAATTCTTCTACAAGCACTGTGGAGGACAACAGAGGAGCTAATGCCACCAGCTGGCTGTGCTTCCTAAGGTTTTCCTGTTGCTGCTTGAAGACCTTTGGGTCAGGCCTGAGGCTAAATGTATGCTCCAAACACTAATAAATACAATAAGGCTACAGAGTTGTCAACAGCTGTATGGAAAAGAAAGCCCAGTTTTCAGACAGTGACTTATATTCCTTCAGTAAAATGCTCATCTGCTTCATTCCTTATACTAAACAAGCTCTTTTGTCTCTGTCACCAACCAGTTGATCACAACCCCCAAGGCGGACAACACCATGTATGTACAGCAGCGAGACGAATATCTGGAGAGCTTCTGCAAGATGGCAACGAGGAAGATCTCAGTCATTACAATTTTTGGCACCATGAACAACAGCAGCATGAAAATTGACCACTTCCAGCTAGGTTCTTTATTTTTTAATAATTTCCTTCCATCTCATGGCCACAATACAGACAACAAGGGGAGAAATCTCCCCAGCTTGGGTCAAGATCTAAGCAAGTTCATTTGTTGTGGTCCAGTTCTGCTTTTGAACACATTCCTCCTCCTTCCATGCTATCTAGCCCTCTTTGGTATTTACGTAAGTGCCTCTGGTATTTTCCATTTTTAGGCTTCCAGTGCTGTAACTTGAGCAGCTCTAGCATTCTTTGTGTGAATTCTTAAAGCTAGTAAAACAGTGAAACAGTGAAAAGGCAGGAAAATGTGATGACGGTATGGGACAGAAAGAGGAAATTAGGCTCAACTCTACCAATATCTTGAATAGCAACCTCACTGTCTAACTGAACAGCTGCCCTAATACAATGCTCCTCTGCCCCTGGTTTTTTCAAGACATTAGCCATGGGTGGCTAGATACTGACTAGCATGATTTAAACACTGCTTAAGAAATTGGCTGTTGTCATGAAGGAGAAGAGACTGGGAGCAGAAAATGTTGAAGGGAACTGTTGGAGATTATATTCAAAACTCGGACCAAGTTAATCCTATTTTGAATTTCAACATCATTATCTCCCCACTCTTGACATACAACATTTTCTCATGCCTTTGTGCTCCTCACAAGGTCATGGAAAAAGTTTCATTTGTCAGGGGCATGCACTGGCTAAGCCAAGGACAGAGAGAAGTGTGCTAGTTAGACCCCTTGCTGTGAGTTCCTTTCCTGCCCAGGATGAGCTTTCCTAGCCCTAAGAGCTGATTTTGATACATTCACAAACCAGTATTCTCTGCAGTAAGAGGAGGTCCAGACGCATTTTCCCCTCTGTACTGGTAAACAGATATTAATTTAGAGATTTCTACCACAGCCTCTAGGTCTGGACAACCTTACAAATCTGCACCACCAAACCTGGTATTAAAAGGTATTCTGAAGTCCTATCACCTCTCTTTACCCATAAAGCAAGATCACCACCCATAAAGCAAATTTACCCATAAAGCAAGCACACCATCAGTGTGACTACTTATTGCTGGCTATTTAAAAGAGGTTCATCTCATTGAAGCCAAAGGTTTTGGAGGCACTATAAATCAGACTATGCAGGACTTGCAAAGTAGCTCGTTCAGCCATATTTAGTACCACCTTCCTTACATACAGAGTTCCCATATAGATGGGTAACACTTGGCATCCATCTCTTTTAGGCAGCTTTGAAACAGCTGGTGTTGGTGTTCAGGTCCTGGAGAAGCACTCACCAAAGCCACTGAGAACCTTTCTTTTTCCTAACAGTAGGGTCTGGACAAAGACCTCAGGTCCCAGTCCAGCAAAGCACTTAAGCTTAGGTGTCACTTGAATCATGTAAACATTCTCATTGCTGTCTGTGTCTAAAGGTTAACACCATCGCTTTACAGGACAAAGCCAAAGATACTATAAAAGCTGTTAGTTTTGCTTATAAGTCCACTACATCTTTCCTCTGGAAGTTCATCGGGTTTTACCAGACCTTGTGAAAAGATGTGGGATGGAACAGAAAGCTCAGGACCACACCAGCTCCAGGGTATTTCAGGTCTGGCATACATCAGGCCAGAAGATTACAGATTTATGTCTGGCTTCCAGCCATACCTCTACTGCTCTCAGAGGGAGAGGACCTAGTGGGACACCAAGAAACTTGTGTCCCTGCATGACAGTGAGTCACAAATCCTGCCAGACTGTCCATTTGTGCACCTCCTGGATAAATCTGGAGCAGTACAGGATTTTCCACATCAGGCCACGGTTACTCAGGGTCACTTTTTGTGTACCTTGACCCATCTGCCTGTCAGTGGACTGTTTAGGATTATATTTAGCTTCAGTGTGGCTAATAAACAGACATTCACTGACATAGACCATACTCTTTCAGCCTGTTCCAAACTTGATCTACACCCAAACTTCCCCCAAACCACACAAGTGTATATAACAGCTGAATTCTCACAGGAGGAATTAACTTGTTGAAGAAAAGCAGAAGACTCAGAAGGGTATAAGTTAAATCTTACAAGAAGTTCACCTTTTTATTTTTCCAAAACACTAAATTCTGAGCTTTTAAAAAAGTTTAAATAATACAAACATTTTTCTGTTCTACCTCCACCATTCCTGCTTGCATGGCCTCTTCATGGCTCACTCTCTGTCAGCACCAGAGGCAGCAAAAGTTCCTAAGAAACATTTTGTTCACAGTATTTATGCTGTAGTGAGAAGTCTTAGCACTTAGCATGATAAGGTCTTGTAGTGTTACATCTTGGGACTGAAATACAAATGACAACAACAGAAAAGTCAAAGAACCGATTTTTCGCTTGAAATTTCAAACACATTTAGAAGTAGTGAATGAAATAGAGCTCGTTAACACTGGCCAGGATCTGCTCATACTGAAACCAAAGAGTGTCTCCCAGTTTCCCACTGGAATGGCACAAAAACTAAGTGTCATTGCAGAGGTCTTCTCTTTACCTCAAGTAAGCCATGTGGTCTCTTTTCCCTAGCTCATGGGAACAGGGCTTTAGTCAACTCAGCACCAGTCCCAGACTACCTTCCTTACAGTCAAAGCCAATACCTAATCTATTAGGCCACTGTAACTGCTACAAAAAACTGCTGAATTTCTTTGCAACCTCATTTAAAGACCAACTCATCTTCCCACGCTGTCTAGCTGCCAAAGATGTATGGACAAAAGTTTCCACACTCTTTCAGTGACGTTTCTAGAAAAAGCAAAGAGAGTGAGAACTCTGCAGGTAGCAACAGGCAGTCTCAACTCCCCTTGTTCTTCATGCTGATCCCAGATGTCCTTTAAGAGGTGGAGGTCAGGGACAAGTAGTGAATTGGAACAAAGCAACTAGATAATTTTTGTTTTTCTTCCTAGAAATAACTTCCAAGTATGAAAGGCGGGCCAGCCTTTGTGGCACTATTTTTTTCCCTGAAACATTTTTCTATAACACTCCTGTAATTCAATCTTTCTTCTTTACATTTTAAGTTTTGAAAGAAAATCTCCTAACAGTGAAATTCTAAAGTGCTATCTTCATGTTGATATCTAGAGGCTTTAAAGCAGAAGAATGCCAGAGGTCAGTTGCTACTGCACCATACAGCGGTTTTCCACCACGTTTCAGACTAACATCTTTTACATTGTTCTACATCCATACAGGACAATGAAATAGTCTTTGCTTTTTTAGGGAATTGTCTGCAGGCATGAGTAGGAGTTTTTGGTCTGTTTTAATGGTCATGTTTGCCATTAGTAACATGTAAATCTCACTTAGGAAGCATTGATGCATGATTTGCACATTTTATGAAGTGAATAACCAATGAGAACATCCAGCAACCCATCCAATGGGGAATTTATAACATTGCCTGCAATTCTTTACAAAACTTTCAACTGAAGTACAAATAACCATGTAAAATGACACAAATTACATCTATAGCTTGATTAGTATAACCAAATTTTAACATTTGCTGGATTGTTTTTTTCCTGCAAGAAGTGGGTCCAAGGTGTGAAACTTAAAGGTCAGGTTCTGATTGAAATATTTTCCCAAATTCTAATACAGAAGTTTCATTCATTCTATTACACAGATTAGACCTACTGCAAAATTTGAATCAGATCAGTGCTAGAATGGGAAATGAACATCAGCAAGTATATGGAGGAAGAGTGCCACAGAAGGGTATATAGAGACACCTGAAGAGCTAGGACTGCAGTATTCAAGACACATTAAACAGTTTCTGGTTTCCTGTAGTCACTAAACCTCCCATGAAATTTTTTAAACTGGCGAGGTTAACTGTAGTGTCCTGGACAACCTCAAGCTGTTTTAGCTATATTTTATTGACCCAAAATCTCTGACCTGTTTAATTTGGATATGGTGTTTTCCAGCTCCTGTCCTAAACCGTTGAATAATCTCTATTTTCTATTCCTCAGAAGCTGGTGAAATGATTGTTAGTACCTGCATATACATGTATAAGCATATTGAAAAAATCTAAAAGATCTTTCCAGGAAAGAACAGGCAACCAAGATTTTTCAAAAGCAAGTAGAGATGTTGAATACTGAAGTGCATGTGCCCTAGGACAGACTGATTTTCAAAAAATATTTGGATAGAAAACTGGACCATTAAAAGCCATAATGCCATATTGATGTTTTTTAGTAACTTCACTAGGCAGCAGGCAGAAGGCTTCTGAGAAATGAATCTTCCCCCTTTCTTTCACGGTGAAATTAAAGGCAGAGTACCGTATGATTCTATGACTTTTATTTCTCCTTTGTCTCACATTAAGATAATGAAAAGCCCATGAGAGTGATAGAGGATGAAGATCTTGTGGACCAGCAGCTCATCAGTGAGTTGAGGAAAGAGTATGGCATGACCTACAATGACTTCTTCATGGTGCTGACAGACACCGACATGAAGGTTAAGGTGAGGGTTTCAAATCTTTGAAGAAAAGGCATTGGAAATATATGAAAAAAAAAGATAATGGAAAATAAAAATAGTAGGAAATTGCACTAGTGGCTTGCATGTGAGGCACATAAGAGACTGATGAAGGACTCGGTCATTGCTAAATGAGAAAAAAAGGGTCAGTAAGAGAAATTTTCAGGAATCAGGTAGCTACCTTCACTTTCTACAGTTAGGGAATTTCAGGAATTGTGGGTTTCTGCTGGGTGAGCTACCACCCTAGGAACAGGATCCTGCACTGCCTTAACGTAGTACCTGGCATTCTAAAACATGTAGTTGGGCTGTTCACTGGAATGACAGTACATTGCATATGGACAATGCTCTAGCTGAATAGCTTTACAAAAGAATACGACAATTTGCTGCCTGCAATGGTCTGGCCCTATCACATTGGGCAAATACTGAAAATATGCCACTTCCAAAGAGCAGGATGACTGCAAAACCAGTAGTAATATTTTCCATGGTTTCTAATCTGGTTTAGGCCTTGTTACTTGTGTGTAAGTAGGAATACTTGAATCTCTCTATAACCTACAGTGCTGTGATACATGCAGACAGACTGCTAACATATGCATCTTTTCATCCATCTGCTCTTTAATCTTAACAGCAATACTATGAAGTACCTATAGCAATGAAGTCTGTGTTTGATTTGATCGACACCTTCCAGACACGAATTAAAGACATGGAAAGACAGAAAAAAGAAGGCATTGTCTGCAAAGAAGATAAGAAGCAATCCCTGGAGAGCTTTTTATCCAGGTATTACCTTCTATTCATGTCTGCTCCTAGGTCTAATAATTATTGTCTTTTTAGAAAAACACCCATCCAATTATTTCTGTTAATTTTTAATATAGATTTCTCAGTATTTAAAGTGTTAAGCAAATACAGAGATCTAGCCATAGTTGAATGCAGTCTTGTACAGACCACTAGAAGACAGGATACATACTGTGTTTCCTGAATGACTGCACATTCTTTGGACACTTAACTTTCTGTACCTTCATTCCCCTACCATGGCATGGAGACGTTAACACTGATTTGCATTAGAAGGGCAAGTAAGGATTAATTAACAGATGTTAGCTCAGTGTTTTTAATGCATGAAGTACAGTGTTTTATGTGTTTCAATCATCAACTATCACAAACTCATTAATCCCATTCTAATCCCTTCCATGTAGCTCAAAACAATAATTAATTCTCTGTAACTTCCTTCTTATCCTGCTTAAGGTAACAGTTGGCCTTTGCCAGTATTAGTCATGTGTATTATTAAAGGTCATGCATACTATTAAGGGTCTCTTGCAAAATGTTTCAGAGACCTTCTGCAGAAAGACAGTTCTGTTTATGCAATCTCTATATGCTGTGTTACTGCTCTACCTGCGAGACCTAAATTCCAGGCAATAAACATGTCTGGACTGTGGGAATTCATATCCACAGAAAAGCTGTGCAGCTATAGCACTCTCTGTTACAGAATAATTTATACAAAATTAGGGCTACCCTATCACTCTAGGCTTTACCTGTTACTGCACCCTCCTTACCTGCTATCAGAATCCAGGGGAATACACTGTTAATGCCAGTTGGCTATAAAAGCAAATGAGATGGCACAATGGACTATAACTTGAGGAGGAAAGGAGCAACAGGTAAATGAATAGGTTGTTGGTTCATAAGCATTTTAAAATTCAATGGGCATTTCAACAGAAAGAGAATCTTTAACAAGATCCACTCCACCCACCTCACCACCTCCTGTTTAGGTCTCAGTGATTCATCCTCAAGACCACCAAGAACAACCACAGTTTGGAAACAGCTGACCAACACAAGAGCGAGCTTGTATGCTGGAAAGTGACAGGCCCCAAATCCTTCCTTGCTTGGAAACAGCCCTAGTAATAAACACACATTAGAAAAACAGACAGGAAAAATGCAGAATGTTGCATCTATAAACAGAACTGCCGCTGCACAGAATGCATCTGTTGTCTGTGAAACAAGCATTGGGCTTTAAATATTGGATGGACTTTGCTAGCCACATTAACTGGTCAGACTTCCAGCAAGATTCATTCCAGCCTTGTCCAAGACTATCTTCCCAGCTGAACAAGCATCCTGGCATCATCTTCCTGGTGTTGCTCATTGGGGACATCAATTATAATAATGCAAATATCATTCTTAACAAGCCTGGCTGGCGTGAAAGGAGACCATGAGAACCGGAAATGGTTTGAGTAATGCTTCAAAGCCACATGTATCAAGATGAGATTCTAGAGTTTGTTGGGGGGAGTCCCCCTGTAACACCAAGACACCAACTGTGCTGCTGTCTGGGCTCAAAAAGAAGAGTGAGACACAAAATAGAAGAGGAAAAAGGGATGTACAAAGGAAAGGGTCTGGTGAATTTGTTGTGATAGGGCTACTGGCCTGTGGCTTCTGATGTCAGATATAAAGCATAAACCTGTACCTTGCTGTTGGTGAACTAACAGCTGTGAAGGACCAACTGAATTAATTTCTCAGTAAGATGTAGCCCCAGACAAGCACACCAAGTACAGGGATTGCCTGGGGCCTGGGGATAAACAGCTTGAAGGGCTTTCAACCCTTTTCAGCTCTGTCCATCTCCAAAGGGGATACTCAAAAAAATTATAGAGGAAAAAAGCAGCTCACAACTAAGATTCCATCCTGATTTATGCCGTAGACAAAATGTGATCCAATGTTTACATTCTAGGTCACTGTTTATAGGTAGCCAGGTGCTTTTGCCATACAAAATATCACAAAGATTATTTTCTTCCGCATTTTCAGAATAACACCGCAACATTCCCACCCCTTCCTTCTTGTCACATGTGACTCTCTGTGCTTCTCATTCCTATTCACATAACTGTATACACATGCCCTTATCTCTCTGCTGTTTCTTCTGGGCAAGATTGAAACTGTGGAGCTTTGCTTTTCTAGGATTTACTTTTTTAACGATAAAAACATACGCAGTATCAGTCAGTCAACAACACAAAAACATCAACATCCCCTGCTCTTTCAGCAACTTATTTTTTGATTTTGAGCAAGTCCCATCATATTTTCTGCTTCTTTCCCGTGGAACAGAACTGACCCATTGCATTAGCCTTTACTTTGAGGTCTTCACGTGGTGCTGCTGAAAGGCAGGCTATTATTATAACAGAGTACCATCTGCATCCATTTAAAAGATCATTTCCTGCTATAAAAATATCCCTGCAGCTTTGCAAATTCCTATAAATCTGATTTATTTAGGTCTATCGGAGAAGTACATTTATTCAAAAAAGGTGTTGCTTGGAGAGTATTATAACCCCTACAGTTAGAAACTGTAAAGGTTTCAAGTGTCCTACGACATTGCCTTTCTTTGAGAGGACAACAGAAGGTGCTCCTTTTGCAAAAGTTCGGTTAGATGGGAAATCCCATAGTAAAGAAACATCCAAGATTTATCTTATTGCTCCATGCATGCCTTATATAGCCACAGGCTCACACAACCACATACTTACAAACAAGCTCAGACTTAAAACCATGTTAAAAGTATTTTGAGCGAGTGTGGTATAGAAGAAAAAGAGGTCAGTGACTATTTACACAGAAGTATGAGTTATGTCTGAAATGAAGATACACCCTAATTCTCAGACAGCTCTTGGACTGTGAAATAAGTGTGCAGTTCCAGCAGCAGTGAATGACGTAAAAGCTAAATGTCTAGTAAGGAATTCTACAGGAATCTTTCTTTCTCTTGAATATACACTTCTCAGCAGTGTTGTGACTACTGAACGGGGCTTTTTGCAAAGATCATAAGCTTTGTAGTGTTTCTTTGGTGAAGCAGCAAAACTGCAGATGCTTCTTTAAGCATTTTGGAGTTGTAAAATTCAAAGCAGGGTTTACCATCTCCCTGTGATGGATACAAATGGGAAGATCTCTCATCTAGTTGTTACTAGAAGTATTGAGAGGTATGACGTAGCCTACAGAGAAGAAAAATGCTGAGAGGACTTGAGTCACATGTTATGACCGTGCCCTGTCGCACTCCCATCTCTTTCCAGGTTCCGATGGAGGAGGCGGCTGGTGGTGATCTCTGCACCCAGTGATGAAGACTGGGCTTATTCCCAGCAGCTTGCTGCTCTCAGTGGACAAGCCTGCAATT
Organism: Ceryle rudis; assembly: GCA_033439905.1. Classification (NCBI taxonomy): domain Eukaryota; kingdom Metazoa; phylum Chordata; class Aves; order Coraciiformes; family Cerylidae; genus Ceryle; species Ceryle rudis. The sequence goes on along the minus strand of JAAGNO010006678.1, from coordinate 18,048 downwards.
TTGGTGAGTCAAAAGCAGTTGTACTCCTGCTCCCCAAAACCACATCCTTCCTGGTGATGTGATGGATTCCTTTGCTCAACTCTGAACTGAGACAGTCTGAAGGGTCTGACAATTGAAAAGTTTGCTGTGGCTACTCCAAATCCAAAAGGAAAAGACTGTGCTAAGCAGGTTGTACAGCACACACTGACAGCTAAGACAGCTAAACAGTGTTCTCTGAAAACATTTGTGTGAGGCAGAAAAGGTTAGCACTTGAAATCTCCTCTTCAGGCTTCTACTTCAGATCAATTATATTTTCTTTTTCTTACTGCACAAATTAGTGACAAGTACAATGCTTTGGGAAGGTCAGATCCTCTAACACCCAGCTCAGAACCAGGACAGGTATCAAGGAGATATGTGGACATAAGGTGTTTTTTTTTTTCTTTTTCCATGCTGCCTCACTGCCAAAACCTGTAAAAATATTAATGGAAGCTGCTTTAATCCAATAAGGACTCTCCCAGTCTCCTAAGTAGGCAGTTTAGATCCAACTACATAGAGAGATGGCCTCCTCCAGAAGGAAATTAAGAGCAAGATCTAGAAACACTCTTCTGGCTTTCCACTATGAAGCCCAGAGAAACCTACTCCTTAACTTAGGTTCTTAGCAACACAAATGCCAGAGGGCCTAGACTTGACTCCTACAACAGAAAGAAACAGGTCCCAGTCAGAATCTGCTATTTCTATACATTTCAGTTATGGCTGAAGGGAGATCTGCACAGGATCACTGTTTATTCATAATCACCTGGCCTCCATTCAGAGCAACATCTCATTTTGTAACTACCAAAGTAAGTTAGGATACGGACCACTGTAAAATGCTTTCTGAAGAATGGAACATAACCAAAACAGTTGATTCTCCCTTTTGTTAGAGACAGCTTGAAGGAGACCCAGTGAGTTCCTAAAGCATTTGTCCTTAATGGGTGTTTTAACTAAGTGGTATGTTTTCAAGCATCTTACCTCCAAGTTGTAAAAAGTTAAAGAATTTGTAGATCATAGACTCATGCTATACAAACAGTTTCTACAGCCTCTAAGGTCTGTCTTCAAAGCAAAGGCAATAGTCCAAGCCAAACAAAATGGAAGAAGCGAATGCCTGTCACAACCATTCCCTGCAGTCATTTGGAGTTTAACTGTGACAGGTTGTATTGCCTCTAAATACTTTATTGCTGTATGGACAAGAGCTTTACTAGCGAACAAAACACTGCAGAAACATTCTGGATTTGGGGAATGGCCCCTGAAATTCACTGGTGCATCTCTGTGCTACAGAACCACACCAAATGTTGTCCTTGCACAGACCTGGCTGATTAAAGCGGTATCTGCTTAAGAATGAGCAGAAAGATCCAGTCTGACCCAAAACCAATTTCCTCCACAGGTCTGCGCCATATAACTATACTCAAATTGCTAGGACTTGGAGAAGATATTGGAGGGGTCTTAGAGTTGTATCCAATTAATGGTAAGTAACTGCTTCCAGTTTCTTCAGTAATACCCACGAAGGGCGTTACAGAGTGCTGAGTATTTCTTTGCTGTAATTTCTTTAGAGGGAGGGGTATGACTGTGGTTTTCAGTTTTGTTTCTTTAAGAATCACAATGACAAAAAAGCAAACAAAAAGTATTCTTGGTGTTCCTGTGCTAAATATTATATAGCTTTTCCAGGACAGAAAAGCCCAAATATCATCTGCAAGTCATCTCACATCTTTATCTCCCACCTAAACATACAGTCCCAAGTATATCCCTCTGCCTTCTTGTCTGACAAAAGGATATCTGTGCCTTTTACTTGGTCGAGAGTTTGCAGGGGTAATAGAACTGACTCAGTAGATTGTCCTACATGGTTCCCTCATTCATCTTCATAGAATGGGCTGGGCTGGAAAGGACCTTTTAAAGATCCTCTAGCCGAACCCCCGCTGCCATGGGCAGGGACATCTTTCACTTGATGAAACCCTGTCCAATCTGACCTTGAACACTTCAGTGATGGGGTATCCACAACTTTGTGCAACCCGTTCCCATGTTGTAGGACCCTCATCCTAAAAAACCCTTTCCCTGCATCTAATCTGAAACTCTTACAGTTTAAAGCCATTACCCTTGACCTGTCACTGTGGGCCCTGGTAAAAAGTCTTTCTCCCTCTTTCTTGTAAGCCCCCTTTTTAAGTGTTCTACTTGCATCCCAGCAGGCCACTTCAGGTAGCTATTCTTAGGAGATGTCACTGTCAGGGTACATTTCAAATGTTACACATTCTTCTACCACCTAATCCCAACAACTGCCTCCATCAGTGGAGGAACAAAGACATGAAGGAGTCTATTTGTCACCATTCCTGCTGCTTTGTACACAAAAGCATGTTAGTCCTTAAACTGCACCTAAGCATGAAGTCCATATCTAAAAAGAATAAGAACAGAGGAAGCAGATGTCATATTTCTTTTATTGACATTCCTACAGCCTCTGCTTACTTTTCACTGAGGGACTACATGACCTTAATTAAGATTAACATATCTCTTTTCAATTTACTTAATTTATCTCTCTTTGAATTCACATTAACTTCTACTATGCCTTCTCCTGTGAGAACTTACATAGATTTCCAAGCTACTTTTTATTTGTCCTGAACACAGCCCCTATAACTTTGTTTGATACCCCTTATCTCTTGTGCAGGGAAAAAGGTAAACATTTAATCCCTATCCATCCCTGTGGCGATATTCACAATGTTGTAGACCTCCTCTCAACTCATTTATTATACAGACTGCAGTCTTTACTTGGTCATTTCTCACAGAGTTTATTCCTATGATCAACCTTGTTGCCTTTCTGACTTTTTTCCCCAGTTCTACCACACTCTTTTGAGGTAAGAGAAACAGAATTTCATGCAGTGTTCAAGATGCACACAAACAATAGGTTTCCATAGTAGCATAATAATCTTCTGATTTGGTTTCCATGATTTTCCTCATGGTTTATACCATGCCTTCTTGCTTTTGACCATTAGTGAGCACTGAACTCCCCTTTCATGAAACTTTTTCACTGCCCTAAGATCTCACTAGCAAATGGTAATAGTCAGACTTCACCATTTCTTATCTGGATTTAGCAAAATTTTCACCATGTGCATCATTTTATTTCAACCAGAACAAAATTTCCTACATTATTTTATTAACCAGTCACAGTCTTACAAAGGTCTTCTGCAATGCTTCAGTGATGCCTTGCCCTTATTACTCTATCTACACCATCACTACACTTCCTCACCTCCACGCTCGTATCTTATGTGCATCATTTAGAAATGCACTGAACACTACCAGTCCCAGTATAAGCAACTGCAGAACCTCACTGGTGACCTCCTTCCACGCTTGAAGCTGATCATTCACTCCCACCTCGTTTTTGCCTTTCAACCAAGCTATCAAAATTCCTTTTGAAGACTTCCGGTAATCAACATAGCCTGTATTAAGCCAAACTACCCTTAGCAACCTGCTTGGTAACCTCCTTTAGAGAACCTCAACAAGGTTGTAAGGCAGGATGCCACTTGCCAAGTCAACTATGTGTTTGTGTGTGCGTATGTATATATATATAGGTGTCCACTGATCCTGGTTGTTCACAGTTTCTACTCATTTACCCAGCACAAACTTCACACAAGCCTGGAGTTCACCAGATTTACATTAGAACATATGTTTTATGTGTGGACATGACATCTACCACATCCCATGACAGTTCAAGAGTGAGGTCCCATATTGCCATTAATGACCCAGCAAATTCATACTGCAATTCTTCACACTATCACACTTCCTGTGATTTCTTTGTGACCTTTTTTCACATAGGCCTTCTTCATTTTGTGAACCAGTGACCCAAGCTGCATAGAAGTCAGAGAAGTACAAGTGTGTTGGGTGACAAGGGTGCACCACTCTAGTAGCTTCAGCCTAGAGAATAGAGACAAGTTTACTAAACCTAACAAAACTAATAAAAATACAGCTTTACTTCACAGTGGATTCACAGTTTCATTTTGGAACCAGGAAATCATGAACCTGTAAATGACAAGATCTTATACTGACAACTGCTGGGCTGTATCCTGTCTCACGTCACTAACTCACTTACCTACAAACCATCATCATTGTCTAAACAAATTATCAATGCTGTTTTTATGTGTTCACTTTCTAGGAAGCTCTACTGTAGACCGAGAAGATATCCCAGCTAATTTGGTGAAAGATATTCGAAATTACTTCCAAATTAGCCCAGAATATTTCTCCATGCTTCTAGTCGGGAAAGATGGAAATGTCAAATCCTGGTATCCTTCTCCAATGTGGTCTATGGCAATTGTGTATGATCTGATTGATTCCATGCAGCTTCGGCGACAGGAAATGACAATTCAGCAATCGCTCGGCATGCAGTGCCCAGATGATGAGTATGGTGGGTATGGTTACCATAGCTATCACCAGGGATACCAGGAAGGTTACCAAGATGACTACCGTCACCACGGAAGTTACCACCATGGATATCCATACTGAAAAGAGCAACTTAGCCTCTGACTGCCCCGTGTCTGTCTTCTAGTAGCTAACCAAGCAATAGGTGGCCAGTTGCAGAAAGTCTTCACAGGCCACACAGATTTCTATGCCTTGTTCTTCCACTGTTCAATCAAGGAACTTTGGTCATTTGCCTTCTCAGAAACACAGAAGCCTCTACAGTGAAGCAATTCAAACCAGTAGTATTGAAGCTTTAAACAATAAAGACTCCTTTATATATTTAAACCTTTATAAACAAAGGGCATCAGCAAGTGCTGTTTGTATTTAAACCAAACAAAAAGCACCTACAGCCCCAGTCCATGGACACTACCATAGGGCAGGACACAGACTGTCCAACAAATATTGCAATGCTCTATTTAGTATTTTTTTTTCTAAGGAGAAAAAATTAAGTATATTTATTGGAAATTGTGATTGCATTGTGCTCATGAAGACAAGCAAAAAAAAAAAAATTCTTTGGGACTTTTTCTAGGAAAGGAAAATTTAAGAAAATGATAGGGCAGGCTCTTTCATAATAACAACAATAATAAAATCCTTTTGAAGTACCTTGTCTAAGAAGACAGTATCCCTTTTACAGTGCATTAACATTGTAATTAGCTACCTTCAACAATGAAAATAAGAACTTATGGCTATGGCGTATGTTCCAATACAATACAATGTAAAGTTCTTAACTACAAAGCTTGCTGCATGGCCGTTTATTCGTTTAATTTGGGTCCCTGTTCACTTAGGTTCTGCCCACCTGACAGTAAATCCAAGTTAATGAGAGCTAAGTGGAAACACCAACTATAGTTAGCGTTGTCTGAAATACAGAAAACTGAAATGCATTATTTTCATCAGATAAAAAGAAAAAAATAGTCTCATTCACATATATTTTAAATGAGTTGTAATTAGCTCTCTATAATGTTTTTAATTAAACTATTGCTCTAAATTTCAGATTTCCTTTTACCCCTTCTTCTCATACCCTCTGCCATGTAAACAAAATAATCTAGACTAAGTGTTTATAAAACTATTCAGGAATAATTTGACCTACTACTAAACCAACTCTATTTCTTCCACACTTTCTGAAATTGTTTTCTTCTCCCTTCATTGGTGTTTTGGGGCGTTGGATCTGTTGCACCACGCTACTCCTACTCAAATCATTGGCAGGAACTGCACACATAGCCCTGCCTTCCAACACCATTTGGGTTAGATTTCTAAACACTGAAGACTCAGCAGAAAGATTCAGGAATATCCTGAAGTGAATGTATCATGCAGTCCTTCACAGCAGGACAGTGGTCACTTCTAATGCTGAATACATGCCTGGCCTGTCACATTTCTTTTTATAATCCATGACATGGGTGCACATGCCACATATAAATACATGCATCAGGGCACTCTTACCAGGTTTTGCCAAGACAGCAATAGCACAGCACAGGAACAGGGAGAAAATACAGCTCTAAGCTGGCCAGGATATGCCCCACAGTTCGAGTTATAGCATTTTCATGACTTTTTTTTTTTTTTTTTTTTTTTTTTTTGGCCAGATGAAAACAGAACTGGGTCAAGCAACAAGTTCACTCAAAACCAGATGCTTTGTTTAGAAACTTACGCCAGAAACATCAGACCTTGTTTGTCCTTCTTTATGTCAGAAAGGCAAAAAATGTGGAAAAGTCACAGGGCCTGGCCAGTTCTTCCTTAGCTTTACAAACCTGGTCACCCGCTGGGGCAGGCTGCCCTCCACGTCAGAAGATCTAGTCAGCACAGGGTACAGCTCCCAGCATACCTCTCTCAGGTGACTTGAGCTAAGCTGGGGAAAGCACACATTTGACAGAACCATTTTGAGAGGACTCCTGCCTGCAGAGAGCTTCCAAGCTCTCATTAACTACAGTACTCTCACAGCTGAAGGTAGTGGACAGAGCAATTCAAAAAAACCAAAGAGGAGCTATAAAAAAGAATCACTGAACTGAAACGTTTCTAGAAGAAAATGAGACATCCCATAGCTCAGTTCTAGAAAACAAGTGCTTTTGGATCAGTGTATTAAGGTGAGCTGCCTTACTTTCTTTGCCTAAAGCAAAAGCAGAGGAAAGCATACCAGCTGTCTAATAGCCACCTCTGGTATACAAAGAGAAACATTTTGGGGCTGTTTTCTTTCAGGTGTTAACTTCAACTTTTCTGTAATCTTGTTTTCATGTAAAGTCTTTAAATGAAAGCCCTTTTAACTCACATTACAAATCACAGAAACTAAATGTCCTGTGCTGAGCAGTAGGATGAGACAGTTACCTTACAAAAGACAGTGTGACACCTGATTCAAATTGCCTTTCCCCAACTCCTTTTACACCCCCACCTTTTTTTCCCCCTTTCCAGAATTTAAAGTTAAGTTGTGCAAGTACCAAACCCAGCCTAGGCATTCAGTGGGAGATGCATTAAAAAGACAACTCTAAGCAAGTTGTCCACTTACAAGGGAGGTTGGGATGGGCTCTTAATCAAAACTACACTCTCAAGTATTCACAGAATTTGAGGAAGGCTCAGTATTACTCTACATTCTGGTGCCGACTCCTGCCTTCATTACAAACTGGCTCAAAATTACCAGAAACTTTCAGCAATGATTTAAAAACCTGATTTTGCAACCTACCTCTCCTTATGGAAAACTAAAAGCAAAGCCTGAAGGAACACCGAGCCAAAAAGTCTTTTCAACAACAACATACAGTTATCTTGAAGATTATAAGCATTTGGGAGCTTATACTCCAAAATTAAGACTTCATTTTGCAAAACACAAATCAAATCAAAAACACTGGATCTGTCCCTGAAGCATCACTCTGAGGACAGACTTACTGAGATTAAGGTTATATTTCTATAACCCTCAGTGGGAAGATTCTTCATGATAAAACTTGTTTTCTTATGGATATTTATAGTATTTGATTAAGTGCCAAGACTGCTGCTTTCATTCACAGGCTGTCTTTCAAGCACCATGCCTGGTTCCTACATTCATAAAGTAGCTGAAATTAACCAAAACATGTATTGCTTTAATTGGCTTGTTATAGACAAGAGAAATATGAACACATCTCTCTTCCTGGGAGGTTTTGTGAACCGTTTCCTCAAATCTGGAGGGAGGAAAACAACAAAGCATCCTCAGCAGCAATTAAGTTCAAACATTTGGGAATCTGGGTTCTAAATCACAGCTTAGAAAGAGCTCTCTGGCTAAGGTATTCATTAAAGACTATGTGCCAAACTAATGCTGTTGTCCAAAAATCCCCTCATAAATTTTCCCATTGCCATTTGAAAAGAAAAATGGTAAGCTCTCCAACATGGACCATGTCACCAACCATACAGTGGAAATAATCAAGTGGAATTTACATCATCTATTTGAGATGTGTAACTCTATGGAATAGCTTCCCCTTGCTAACCAGGGATGCTCTCCATTTGACAAACATTTACAGTCACTTCCTCTAACAAACCTCATGTACACACTAAATTTGACTATTGCCATGGATAGTACAGCTGCACAGAACTGCATGGTTATGTTTTCAGGTTATTTTACACACTTTTTTTATTGCTAAGTTGATGCAAATGCTTACCCATCGTTAGACAGCAATTAACATTCTTGTTGCTGCAAAGCGGATATACATTTCTCCTCCATTATTAAAAGAAACCTGCCTGACCAATCCAACAGAATCTCTGAGACCTCCAACCTGAAGACAACAGAAAGATTTCTGTATGTTAAGACAGGGCCAATTCTACAGTGCAAGTAAATGCTTTGATCAACAGTTATATACCTGATGTCTTTGTGCCATCTAGGACTTTGGCAAATAAGTCATGCATGATAGCATCAGTGAAATTTATAGAGGGAAAAATCATTAAGCAGGACAGGAGTAGAAAGTGAGAACTAAGTGCACTTTATAACATCTGCAGATTAGTCATTTCCAGATCTCATTTCCCTTAATGTAGATATTTCAGGCAGGAAAGTCACCCATATGGTTTTTAAGACATTCATCTTTGGTTTGATCATCTCTGTCATAAAAGGTATGAGGCTGATTTCTACATTCTGACTTAACGCAAGGCAAAACTCTCTGGAAGAGTTCATGTAAAAAGTTACTGCTCATGGAAATGCAAAGCAATCTAAATCTAACAGTAATTTCACTTTTCACAGTTATTCATAATATATGCTAGAAAAAGTTAATGCTGCGGAAAAAAAAGAAATGAGAATAATAATTTTAGATTCATAGCTTATAACTTGACAGTTGTTGGCCACATAGGGAAACATGCTGCCCCTTTTGATGGATCAATGACAGGAGGTATGTTAATTAATATAGCAATGAGCCATCAATACAGCATGCATAAGTAAGCTGTTATACACAAGAGCCTGGAAACAGGATGGCAGAGGGGAACAAAGGCAGGACTGTCTTCAGTCCACAGAACTGCATCACTAACTGATTACACTGTGGTATGAGGCTTTGACACTGAACTCATTGCTTATCTTCTTAAGAATTCTTTTGACAGTATCTTTCAACTATGAAAGATGCATTTTTGAAGGGAGGAAATTATAAACCAACATCATCTCCACTGTTCTGAGAGAGGATGCTTTAGGAACATACCAAGAATCTCTTATCTGCATTCCAATTCCCTTCCCATTTAAAAATTCTCTGAATTATTTGGAACCTATTTTTCATCTCACTCAGAATACAATCCCGCAGACGCCTGAACAGTGATTCTGAGGTCACTATGCCTGGCACTCCACAGAACAATTTCTCTCTCTACAAAATGAATGCAAGACCTTATCAGTCTGACAGGGTGGAGCAAACCCAAATGATACTAACACCTGCAACCCTCCTCTGTTCAGTACTTCAGGTGGTGAAGGGCATCACTGTAGCTGCATACTAAGTCTCTATGCATAGCCTTTCTAAACACAAAAAAAGACCCTGTGATGCATTCATACAGTATAACACACTTGTGTTTTATTCAAGCTCTTTCAAAATTAGGCGACAAAAGTTGCATGTAAAATTCACCATCTGCTACAAAGGCATTCCAGATTTCCATTTCCCCAGACACTGGGAGACAGGCACACAACAGTCTCACACTGAAAACGTGAGGAAAACTAGTGGCCGAAATCAGTGTAATCTATTCTGATCTCAGTCACATCAGAGAAAACTCATAAAGGACGGACTCCACAGGAGTCAGTAGAGAGTTACACTGATGTAAAAACAGGAATGAAGACAGAATTAAGACCACTCAAACTCAATTCACACTCTAGAGATCTGACTGTTTGATGTATCAACATACCCTTAACCAAAATTATTTGATTTATTAAACATTCTCAAGTGGAAGTTTGATGAGGTTGATTCAGAGGGACTCTCTTACTCAGGTAGGGATATGTCAATCTGAATTGCCAAAATACAGTAAACCAGCCAATATGCCTCACTATTTATGAGGTTATTAGTTACATCTTAAGTCCTGAAAAGAAAACTTACTGGCGCATTTGTACATTGGAAGATGCAGTAAAAACATTAATCAATGCTCATCTCACTTCTGCAAGGTACAGAACAGTTTTATCTCTCTTTTGCTAATGAAGAAGTTCATACAGGAAGTCGCAGTGACTTGGGACAGTCAACCAAAGCGGTTAAAGACCTATATTTAGAGTCCAGGACTGCCCTCCACAACGTAGCACATGTCACCCAGACCACTGAGTCCAGGGTCCAAGCCTCTTCTTGTTTGCATCAGTTACAAATTCTGTTTCTTTAAGCAGATTTTGAACTCCTGATTTATGTGGATAGGAAGACGGAATACAACTTGCCATATATATGGCTTGAATGTTTTCCTCATCCACCTCTGACATCCAGCCACAAAATAGTCTCAATTGCTCTGCAAGTGGGGAAAAATGACCCTTCTCCATGTTAATAAAACATTAACATTCTCTCACTATGAGTAATAGCACTCCTCTGAGCCAGCCTCATGCTAGAGAGAATCTTCATCTGTCTCGATGTCACTGCCTGGTCTGTTCAGTCTCTCAAATTCTTCTCCATCCTAAAGGAACCAGAAACAAAAGAAAACAATGTGAGCAAAAGTCATCTTGTTATTAATACCAGAAAAGAAAAAAAAAAAGAGAAGAGAAGAGAAGAGAAGAGAAGAGAAGAGAAGAGAAGAGAAGAGAAGAGAAGAGAAGAGAAGAGAAGAGAGGAGTTTATTTTGAAGGCATCACTTACAGAAAATAAAGACGCTGTAATTTATCTCTTACCAGTGTGTTGTAGTCTTACTCTAGGATACACATGCTCTTAAAAAACTTCCCTGTTATCTTTAACACTTTTTAGTGTCTCACTCCTTAAAACAGCTTGTAGCCAATTCCTTGCTGCTCATCTAGTGCTCTTTATTTTCACCATAGCTGCTCAATTTTAAGTGCTAAATTAGATAAATCATAGGAATCATAGAAATGTCTGGGTTGGAAAGGACCTCTAGAGGTCAGCTAGTCCAACCCCCCTGGTTCTTTCACTACAGGCCTTTACACCTGGTATACCAAAAAATTATGACTTATTTACTGGTTGTTAAACACCAGTCTAAAAAGGCACCATGTGGAATTTCTGGAAAACATATCTTCCAAGTTTAATGTTTCTTAGAATTAAATGGAGACAGCACTCCCTGCTGGTTGCAACCTGTATTATAGAAGACATCTGCACACAAAGACTAAAAGTACACAGACATTGACTGTTCCCCCTTTGACTGACTGCTCAGCTCAACTGAATGACAACCCTTCCCTGTCACTAAATTACTATTCAAATTAGGATGAAAACCACTAAAGGACCTGAAGAAAATGTTTCATAAGAGAAAAAAACAAAACCAAACTAAACAAAACTGAAACATGTTAAAGCTCTATATTTAAACGTTGCCTTTTTGTCATCAGGTATCTTTGATTGTAAAGGCAGAGAGAATCTCAACATCAAATATATTAACCTCTTCATGATGTGAGCTCAGCTACATAGATTTATCAGTTCTACTTAAGTACAATTATTTCCCAGGCATTAGGATGTCCAGTGCCAGTAAAATATTTTAGTTACAAGGTTTCAACAAAGGATTTGTGCAAAGATAAAGTTGCTCACGGGATCGTCTATGGTCACAGCAGGAAAGCAATGCTTACATAGGCTTCATGAATTGAAAAAGTGGAATATGCAACATAATATCTAATCAGTTTACAAGATTTTACGAAATACTGAGGAGTTTTGATGTTTGAGTTGAGGAATAAGTCTGGTCCAACGCAAAATGAATCTTCCAAATGTTCCATAGTATAAACAGAGGTGAAACAAGAGAAACCAAAGGAGACAAGTACTGAAAAGCCTTACCCCACTTGACCTCTCCCATGCATCTCCTTTGACAAGTTTGCCCCTGTCCCGTAGAGTGGCATATTCCAGGCCTCTTGGCTTACTGGCATTATAGATGAATATGGACAGAAGCACTACAGGAGCTTCCAAAAAGAATTCTAGAGAAGGCCTGAAGTCAAAGATGATGAAAGAGACGGTGGTGATGATGACAGTGGTGATTTGAGCGGTCATAACATGGAACATATTGTCTCGGAACTTCAAGATGAAGGCTACAGACAGACCCAGGAAAGCAGTGACAAATATGAGAGCCACCGAGAAGATGTTGTGCCCATAAAAAAAGCCACAATTCCCTATCTGCCTGCGGTCCTTTGCCTGCAGCGCCAGCATAAGCCCATTGAACAGCACCCCAAAAGCATAGAGTTTGCTGTTCTGCATGAAGATGCTTTCAGCAAGCTGATCCCCATCTTTCAAGATCTTTTCATTGTAGATGTTAGCCAGGGCAGAAATGAAACACTGCACTAGAATAAGAAGATGGCCCAGGCTGAGGCGGAGAGGTTTCAATGCTCCTTCCATGGTACTGGTGACATTCCAGTGGAAGCTGGGAAGGAAACTTGGTGCTGCACAGTTGCCCTTTTCCAGGCATGCTTCCTGAGGTCCAGCATAGAGAAGGCAGTGGTTAGATGGACTAAAAAACATGTTGTGATGGAATCCATGCGCAGCCAAGCTTTGCTGATGGCCTCCAGTTCCAAGGGTCAGGGCAACGATGGACAGGAATAAAATCACCAAAGAGGCCCACTGTACCCAAGAGAGTTTTCGCCTAGAAGTAGACAAAAAAAGCCACCAACTTAAGAAAAAAACAGCAGCACAAATTAAATGACACAAGAACAAGCTCTGTAAACACAGAAAAGACATTATGCCACAAAAAAAAAAAAAAAGGGAGACAGAAACAGATGCAAAGAAAAATCTTGGCTTTTTGGAATTGACAGTAAAATGCCAAAACACAGTATGCTTTTCTATGGCAGGGGGCGGCCCAGGCTGGCACTCACAAAAATCCAGAATGAAGTATTCTGTAGAGATAATTTAAGGAAAGTTTTTCAAGGTCAGGTTCGTTCTACATACTGACCGCCTGACAACATAAAAGCAACTGCTGTCTCTGTGGGAACAAAGGTCTGATGAACAAAAAGAAATCACAGACTTTCAAATAATTACCCTCTTTCTTCGGTAAACTTACACTACAATTCACTTTTCCCCCATGATTTTGCATCCTTTTACTAGTATTTTATGATGGTAAATCATATAAATCTATGAAAGTAATTTGTAAGACTGTTAGAACCTTTTATACTATTTTTTCACACAAGCAACACCTGTTTATCTTGGGGAAAGTCAGAAATTTGCAAGATTAAATGAACTATGACATCACAAGAGACATAAAACTAAACTGAGAAAAAGTATTTCTAGCTAGACTATCAGACACTGTTTTGGTAAATTCTGCAGAAAAGCCATCTTTTTTTCATGTTCAACACAAGTGAATTTTTGAGTGTGAAGCTAATATCCATTTCCCTGTCAGTCTTGTCTGTACCTAAATCGCACCGTAAAGAGCACAAGTCAGGCAAACTGGTACACACAGGACAGGCAGCCTGGCTTCTGTCACATGAATAATGAAGAAAAGACATATAATTACTTTTTAAAACATACTATGCAGATGACCAGAAACACATCAGGGCTAGCACAATATTACCAAAGACACCTCTATCTTTCCCTCACACGTATCTCATCTCCTTTTGTTAGATTATATCTACATTCAAATCAGAATTACCACAGACTGGAAAGAAGTACTGCTAATCACAAAACACAAGATTTAATGTACAAATGAAAGTACACAAACCTTAATTCTGACCATCCAACAACTATGTAATCATGATTTCAGGTTTTTTACAGTTGAACAAGTGTGTAGATATGTAGGGACACCTAATAAGCTATTATTTCCTACACCTTCAGGTGCAGAAAACAATCCATCTCTCCAAGTTGGTACAGCCACAAGAAAAGAGAATTACTGTTCCCATCAGACAAAGAGAAAGAATGTAACTTAATTTCTTCATCAAGGCTAGAAAGATAAAAAATTTCATTTACTTTAGTTAATACTACTTACTTTAGCACTATCCTGAAGAGAAGAGCTGTTGTTATAATAACAAAATTTGAGAAGAGTACAGCCATTGCCTAGACAGAGAAGAAGGGGAACAAAGTTAAAACACCAGACAGTGTGGACATCAAAAGCCCACTGATGTCAAGTATTAGCCTTTCTGTGACATGCCAGAGTGAAAAGCAGCATGCTGGTACTGAACTTTCTTCCTTACCCAAGTGGTAGAACAACAGGCCGCTAAAATGACATTCAAATCCCATTTTGAAATCTCAAGTAAACCAGAGAGCCTAAATTCCACTATAGTGGAGAAAGCTATACTGACACAAAGATGTGAGGAAACCAATCCAGTGGAAAACCTACTTCACAAAAAAAGAAAAGTTTAGCTTTCTGGCAGATTAGTTCCCCAGACAAGCTGACCAGTCAGCTGCAGTAACAGCTGTGTCAGCACAAAGGAGGAAGTTGCTCCAAAAGGAAAATAAGAAAAGAATAGGTGAAGGTGAGGCAGCTTCTGGCTGCACTGCCAGCTTGCAGCATCCCAGACTTGGCACTTGCAGCAAATAAACTTTTTTATCTCAAATTCATTTGCTGTATCAATTTATCAAAGGTAAAGAGGTGCTCAGCTTGAATTTTCAAGACTGTAATTATACCAAAAAAAAAAAAAATCACCTATTTCAAAAGTACAACTGAAGAGAACTCTAAAGCTCCTGTATAACAGTGATAGCATCCTAATCCATGGCCCGTGATCCCAAGATGCAAACTCCTGTGGCAAAGATTATTTTTCTGGTCTCTGTGTTAGACACTCTGTACTGGGACACTGAACCAAGAAAAGGCTCTTTTAGGCACTGCAGTTACCATTAAAGATCAGAATCTACCAGCAGCCAGTGGGGGGAAAAAAAGACTTCTTTTGGGGGGCGAGGGCATTTCCCAAATTCCGTGTTATGCAGGACTGCCCTGTGTAGTCAGCACATGTACAAAAATCCATGCATATGAACTCTTTCCTCCAATTCAGCCTCAGTGAGATAATTTTTTTAGACAATTTTAAAAAAATAGATATGGATTCAGAAGTGCAGAACACAGACTTTACCCTGCGCTTTCTCATCTGCATTTCCACATTCCCAATTCTGCAACAGTAGTCTTTTTCACTTAGCAGAGGAAAAGCACAGGCCCTTTTCCCGTTACCTTAGTTCCTCTATTCCAACATACTGAACAATAAATCTCATGAAACAGCATTACACGGGGTCTCGAGTAAGCTAAAGACTGACATATCTGCCTAAGTAACTACAGCTTAGTTTTCTGCTTTGAAAGATTACAGTTCAATGAATATTCATGTTAGGTGAACACTGTGAAAGGAGAAAAATACTGAGTAAACAAGTGAATCTGGCAGAAAGTGCTCTGGAAAAAAAAAAAGAGGCTTGATGCAAAATATGCAAGTGTTCCATGCATAGTCTAGTCTTCCCTTGCAGTCAAAACCCCACATGTAACATTTCTGGTAACATAATATGATCAAAATCTATAGCAGGATAGTTACAAGGAATTCCTTTTGAATTGCTTTGTTCTCTGAGGCCTAAAGGACCCCAGTCCTAGATGAGGAATAAGAAAAATTTTACCAAAGATCACCATGCCATTAACTTACATGTCACTAAGTCTCTAAAAATAAGTATTACCACTAGGCAACGTTAACCATCCAAAGTTACAGCTGAAACTTCAAGGAAAAAAAAAACATAAAAATCTCACCAATGCAACTCTAGACCTCAAGCAACTCCTCACCTCCTCACCCAGGTACCACTTAGTTCCAAATCTACTTAGTTTTTGAAGTCACACAAAACCAAGTTTAGTCAGGTATGGCCACCTTCTTTCAAGCATGTTGTCTCCACCTTTTCACTTTCTCAGTCTCAAGCACTATCAAGGTATTCTATCTTAACAGGCATTTAGTTATCTCTTTTAGTACTTATTTACCATGATAATGTTAAAATTTCACAGAATCACAGAATGTTAGCGGTTGGAAGGGACATCAAATGATCATCTAGTCCAACCACCCTGCAGAGCAGGATCACCTAGATTAGGTCACACGAGAGAACGCATCCAGGTGGGTTTTGAATGTCTCCAAAGCAGATTCCACAGGCCCCTGGGCAGCCTCTTCCAGTGTTATGTCACACTCACCATGAAAAAGTTTCTCCTTATGTTTACAAGGAACCTCCTCTGTTCCAGCTTGCACCCGTTGCCCCTTTTCCTATCATCGGATGTCACTGAGAAGAGCCTGACGCTCAGTCTTTACACATTTATAAACATTAATGAGGCCACCCCTCAGTCTCCTCCAAGCTAGAGAGACCCAGCTCCCTCAGACTTTCCTCATAATGGAGATGTTTGACTCCCTTAATCATCTTTGTGGCTCTGCACTGGACTCTTCGAAACAGTTCCCTGTCCTTCTTGAACTGCAGGGCCCGGAACTGGACACAATATTCCAGATGTAACCTCAGTAGTGGAGAGCAGAGAGGGAGGAGAACCCCTCTCGATCCTCCTAACCACACCCCTTTAATACACTCCAGGATGCCATTCGCCTTCTAGGCCACAAGGGCACATTGCTGGCTCACAGTCATCCTGCTGTCCACCAGGACCCCAGGTCTCTTTCCCCTACACTGATTTCCAATGGGTCAGTCCCCAACCTATACTGGTACTTGGAGTTGTTCTTTCCCAGATGCAAAACTCTACACTTGTCCTTCTTATATTTCATTAAATTTTCCCCCTCCCAACTCTCCAGCCTGTCTAGGTCTCACTCAATGGCAGCACAGACTTCTGGTGTGTCAGCCACTCCTCCCGGTTTTGTGTTGTCAGCAAGCCTGACAGTGCACTCTGTTCCCTCATCCAGGTCATTGATGAATATATTGAATAGTACTGGTCCCAGTACTGATCCTTGAAGGACTCCACTAGATACAGGCCTCCAGCTAGGCTCTGCCCCATTGACCACAACTCGCTGACTGCTCATAAAATATATCCAGTTAAAAGGTGTAAGACACTAGGAGTTCTAGAAAAGAGGAAGCTTAGAACACGCATTTTGAGGGGAGAAAAAAGGTGAGGGCGGTGTGCATGTGTGTAAAATGTAAAAGCTGTACATACCTTAACTGATCCAAACCAAACTGCTTTAGAAAGCAAGAGTCTTTACATAACCTTCTAAACATCAGGCTTTACTACTACAAACATTATAGATGAATTTCCATTCTGAAGTGAAGAACCCTACCAAAATCCAAACAACCCACCACCAAAAAACACACACAACAAATCACAGAACCAGGCACCCGTACATGTTACTTTAAGCTATCTAACTCTTGATTTTAATTAGATTTTTCCAGACATGCCCTATTCTACAGTCTGGTCTGTCCCTGATAAAGGTACATGTAAAAGGACAATATTTTAAAGAGAAATTCTGAAAGACGAGGAACAGAAACTTTTACACTTATTTTTAATGTTAAACAGGGACAGACCCCTGGCAAGTATTATGGCAAGTACTAACCATCTCTTTCCATCTAACTTCAAACACAGATTCTGAACCAAAAAGTATTCTGAACAACAGAGTCTGAACCAAAGGACCTCAGCAAAGCCTTTGACACAATCCCCCACGGCATTCTCCTGGAGAAGCTGATAGCACGTGGCCTGGATAGGTGCACCCTCTGCTGCGTTAAAAACTGGCTGGATGACCGGGCACAGAGAGTGGTTGTGAATGGTGCCATGTCCAGCTGGTGTCCAGTGACCAGTGGTGTACCCCAGGGTTCAGTAATGGGCCCAGTTCTATTCAACATCTTTACTGATGACCTGGATGAGGGGGATCGAGTCTACCCTTAGTAAATTTGCAGACGACACTAAGCTGGGGGGGAGTGTTGATCTCCTGGAAGGCAGGGAGATGCTGCAGAGGGACCTGAACAGGCTGGGTCAGTGGGCTGAGGCCAATGGGACGAAGTTCAGCACAGCCAGGTGCCGGGTCCTGCAGTTTGGCCACAATAACCCCAGGCAGCGCTACAGACTGGGAGATGAATGGCTGGAGAGCGGTCCGGTTGAAAGGGACTTGGGAGTACTGGTTGACAGCCAGCTGAACATGAGTCAGCAGTGTGCCCAAGTGGCATGGAA
>JAAGNO010006677.1:0-17612 GCA_033439905.1 Ceryle rudis | reverse complement strand
TGTCGGCGTACCGGGCCCCCGGACGTCGCACAGGGCCCGGGGCTGCGTGGCGCCGTGGCCCAGGCTCCCCCGGTCCCCACTGACCTCAGCGCCTAGGGGGTCAAGGGGTGCCGGGTGTCCCGGTCCGGGCTCACCCCTGTCCCCGCAGAGCTCGCGGTGGCTGTCCTGGTTCCAGCCCGACGGAGACGGCGATGGGAGCCGAGCCGGCAGCCGGAGCTGCGGCCCCGAAGCACGCGTCCGCATGCCTGTCCCCCCTCCGCCCCGGCCCCTTCCCTCCGCCTCACCGCTGTCCTCCTCCCGCCCTGCCCCGCCGCCCCCCTCAGCGAGGAAGGAGCCCCCGAGCTGGCCGGGGCCGGGGCGGTGCCGTCCGGGGGAGGCTGGGGCGGGTGGGGGCGCGCTGGGGACGGTCCCGCGGAGCGCAGACCTCCGCCCGCGCGGGGATGCGCCCTCCGGGGTGGGGGAGCGGACTGAGGCCTCCCCCCGCTTCACGGTGGCACTGCCACCGGCTCGCCCGCTCCGCGTTCAGCGCCCTCGGCGCGACGGTGCCAGCGGAGGAGGGATGCGGAGCTGGGCTGGCAGGGGCACGCAGCCTTTGGGGCTCGTTTGTTGGGAGGTGTGAGGAGCGGGCGGGTGTGTAGCCCACCTTGCTCAGCGCCTGCAAGGCTGTTGCTTTTTTCTTTTTTTATATATATATATATTTTTTTTTTTTCTACTATGAAGACCCCTCTTAAAGGTGCGTGCCTCTCTTTGGTGTCTCTTCTTCCTTCGCCTGGAGTTTGGTTAGCTGAGTGCACAGCCTTAGTGCTGTTTGTGAGGTTGAGAGCTGCAGGGCTTTCCCAAATAAACTGTGTTCGTGTGTTACACAACCATGGTCTCCAGGCAGACGTACGCCCAGCTGCAGGCTCAGGATAGAGGTTATCGGTGTCCATTCCATACAGACTGGAATATTTAAAAGTCCTTTATCAAGACATGTTTTATCACAGCATCTTAAACATTAGAGACAGGGGGAAAACAACCAACCCCCCAACCCCCCAAACCATGGTTTGTTCACCTACAGCCCTTGCTGAGTACCTCCTCGTGGCGTGTCTGTCCGTGCTGCTGGGGAGCTGGCTGACTCTTGGGCTGTTGGCTCTACAGAGCCCAGTGCTGCAGGATCCCGACCCAGCGCCAGCAGATCAGGAGGTGATTCTTGAATGAATCAGTTGTAACAGTAACTGTTTTCCATATATTCCACACGCAGGGGCTCCTGCTGCTGTCCCTGGGAGGCTACCCTGCACATCACTAGCTTGTTGCCTGGGTTTTCTTCTTTTATTAATATCTGATTACAGCAGTGAGCGAAGTTCCTAAGTAGTTGTGCTCTAGGCAAACAGCAGAAGATGGTCATTACCCTAAATTCCCGAGAGTATAAAATGTGTTACCCCTTTGGACTTCTCTTTCCGTAACCAGGATTCAATATTTCTTGTTCTTTTTTGGCATTTTTGTATAAAATTTGAACGTGTACACGGTATCGTCATCTGTTATAGGAGTTACTGGCTGAATGATGTTTTCAGCTCCTGTCATTTTAGATCAATCCCTTCTGTCCCCTTTACTGTTTCTGCTCCTCCTCTGAACTCCCACAGTTTGTCAATATCTTTTATTGTAGCCAGTGAGACGCATGAAGAAACACCCACATCCCTTCCTTTTCATCTTTCTCTGAGGAGAAGTGACTCACCAAGTTCAGTTTGTGTGTGAAAATATCTCTAGTAGGAAGGATATTTTAGGTTGCAGAGCCTGGAAAGCTTCCTGACTGTTTGTTTGTGAGGTTGTTTTTTAATGGTGGAAGTTGAGAGAGAATTTCTCTCTCCTTGGCCAAGCAGTAGGATATTCTGCACTGGAGGACGTGTGCTAGAGAGTGGTGGTGCAAAGGCCTTACTCACTACAGGAAATATTGCAGTGAGCCTGATTGCAGAGGTGTACACATTTTTGAAGGCTCGAGCGTCGCTCCCTCACTTAAGAGGATGCATTTCTGCCAGGTCACTGCTACAGTGATTTGTGCTGGTGTGATGATATCGCTCCTCCCATCAGAGAGCGTTTGGTGAACGTAAATTACCAACGGAGTCGTGCAGACCAGGAAGGCAGAGTGCAAAGGCTGGTGCATCTGAGTGCTTTCACCAGGCCTCCTGAGGGCTTTTTCTTGTAACCATCAGCAAGCTGGGCCGTGGCTAACGCTAACCTTGAGGCTGTGCACTAAAGGGAAGGGCGGCGTTGCTCAGCAGCACAGTCAACTTCCCAGTCACGGGAGGATGGAAAATTTCTTATTGTCAATGATTTTTTTTTTTTTCCCTCTCTCCTGGTGGTGTGCAGCTTTCCATGCTGCTCTGGCTCTGTCATCAGGTGGAGTCATAGACCCGTGAAGTAACATCATCCTCATGTCCTAATGCTGCAGCAAGATCTGCACTTCAGCCAGTGATGATCGAGCATCTTCATGTCTCCTGCCTCATTTCAGGCAGCTGGGATGAGAGAAGGTGATCCTTCCTAAGCTCTCCTTGACGGCAGGCTCTTGTGCACCTCGCTGAAATAGAAGAGGAGGTTGGAAATGCTGTCAGTTTTACAAACACAGCTGGATTCTTTGGCTTTAATGCTGCCTTTTTTCATCCCGTCCAAAAGGAAGCTTATTGTATCCCAGTCATGTCAGGCTTAGGCAATGTCCAGCTATGTAATAGACGCAGAGGATTAAATATTATCATTGTCTTCATTTCTTTTCTCCTTGTATTGTCATCGGTCAACAACATCCTTCTCCTCCCCAGAATCCGACTGTTAGACTTGACAGGCTTGGGCTGAGGATTCCCAGTTCATGTGCTAAGCCTAACCAGGGCAAACCTTTTGTTGGGATGGCTTTTGTCTTATTCAGTAGAGAAGTAAATCCAGGAAAATAGGAGCATTCATTACCAGTCAATTAATGGTCTGTGGTTCTCTGCGTTCCAGCCTTGTGTCTCTACAGAGAAAACAAGCACCTTTGTTTCCTATCTAATGATGCATCTGAATGTTGACTCATCAGCATTTCAGGGTCTGGCAAAGCAACTGGGGAGTGAATGGCTCGGACGCTTGGGTCAGGTATGAAGTGACTCTCTGTGTCCTCAGCACAGCGGTGTCTGAAAGGCAAGGCAGGTAGTGCTGAGGCTTTTGTTCCCACGTTGCTAATTCAGATTCACTCGGTTGCCAATGTGAAATGTGATTTTCAGGATGGGACCTGGTGAACAAGTGTCTCTGAAAGCAAACTTTATAACTGGTGCCAAATGGGCCTTTGTTGGCAGTTTCAACAGAGAAGCCAAGGATTTGATATTCCAGAGCACCAAACTCTCCTTCCTGGAGTGAATCCTTTCATAAAAGTGTTGAAGCATATTTGCAAGGCAGTGCAGAGGGGCTCTCTGCCCACATTTTAAGTGTTCTGCATAAAAATAGAGCATTTTAAGTTACGCCTTGATGTGATGCAGCTCCATGTAGGGATGTCCTGAAAAGGTTAAGTGAGGTAATTTAGCTCAGCAGGGATGCTGCTCTCACGTGGCTGTACTGAGATGAGCAATAAGTATGTGTACACACTGTTGTGTGTGTCGTGTCTCACAAACACATCGATCTCCAGAGCCAGGGCAGGACTTCTGATCAAGCTTATTAACTTTTATGGACTAGGGTTTCACATGGAGATTTTATGAGTGCTAGAAATAGAGAGTTTCTTCATGTGGAACTTAACTTCCCTTCAGTAATTTCTCTCTATTCTTCCGAGGCTTTACTATATTTCCATGAGAGCTTTTGGTGAAAAAAAAACCTTAGGTGGGTCTGAACCCAATCTGAGGGTGTGAAATAATCCAGTGTCTTTCCAAGAAATCCTTGGAGATGTTTGGAACAGCTTTAAAATTACCATGTGCAACATGGAAATGTTGGTTACATTTTCCTGTTTGTACCACCACCAGGCAACCAACAAAGAGTTCATTTAGTTGAGTGTCTTTGCTCATTTGTGCTCTTCCTGCATTTATTACATAGATTCCATTAACTCCAGCCAAGAACTGTCTTTGATCTCTAGGCCTGCAGAGCAGCCCAGGTGCTTTGGAGCACTGAACCACGTCCGATGCCATTTGACTTGCGCGAAAAGACTTTAGATTGTTTTAAGTCTGCAGTTTCGTGATGCTTCCAGGGTGTTCAGCACTTGTGAGTGTGGTAATAAGGTTTAAGTGCCACATATGTTTTAAACAGTTGCCTGGCTCTGCAGCAGCTGCATTTTAAACTAATCCTCCCTTGAAACTCTGGAGTTCAAAAAAATATCGTGGTAACTTAGCTAGTGCAACAAGATGTGATCTTCCACTCAGACGTCCCTTGCTGCTGCCTTTTGTTTACCTAGGGACCCCTGAAGGTCAGTAGCGGGCACAGAGATTCTCCTCTGCAGATGCAATCCATGGAACAATTTACAAAATTGCTTTACAGCTGTCCTTCCGTGAGGGGGAAAATCCGAGCAAACCTTGTAGGGCTGCCACGGTAGGAGGATGAAGGTATGCTGTGAAAGTGAGATGTCAGAGTAGATGTTTGACAGCTGTTTTCATCTGCCTGTGGAAAGGTAAAAGGATATGTTTTAATGACGGTGAAAAATGGCACTTTGTAATGTAGCAGGAGTTTATTTCATTATGCTTCCTTCTGAGATGAAAGTATGGAGATGTGTGCTGATTTTTTCCTGTCCTTCATCTCTTGCTCTATACTATCTGGCTAAGCAATATTTTTTTTTTCTCTGTAGAGTCTTTTTGATGTATTAAAATTTTGAGGAAGGCTTCTTAAATGCCAGTCCATAGATAAATAACTACAGCAAGTTGTTTCTTCCCTTATAAGAAAGAAAAATCATCGTATCTGCTGATCTTGGCTGGAAAATTAGGTTAAAGCAGGAATCTTGTCCACTGTAAATTTAGTGCTTCATCAGAGCTTAAATGGAATACATGAAGAAGATGCATTTATAACAAAAAAAATGCTGATGGCCTCACTATTCTGCAATCAGTACAGTAAGTGAGCCCCGGGTTCCTGAGGGAGGATCCTTCAGGAGCCTGAAATAGCCCAGTCAGTAGAGCAGTGGTCTCTTGGTTTGAGCATAGATCTGAATTCCTGATCAGGTACGGACTGGAATGTTTATTACTTGCAAGAACAACTTGATGTATAATAATAAATTTCAGTCTGTAATTCCCAGGAGGAATGCTCAGGCATCTAACAAATCAGCTGGCACTCTAAAAACAAGTGTTAATTTTAAATGACTTATGTTGAACGTTTGATGTTCCAGCTCTTTTGCAAAACTCCCAGGGAATACTAAAATAATTTCCTGTGTAGAAACCGTGAGGGTTTGGCCTTTAAGGAGTTTAATGTTATAGCCAAATAGAAAAAGATAGTATTTCAGGCAGATGGAAACTGTGAGCTCAAATATTTTATCTTGTACTCTCATTCAGAGTATGGAAATAGCGTTTTTGTAAGTACTTGAGATTTGGCACCTGTTTTTTTTTGGAAAGCAGTGATTCTTGCTGGATATTTGGATGTCTCCACTTGGACACACCCTTCTCCCTGAACAGACATACTATGTGTGAGCTGCTTTCTCCGTTTTTGTAGTTGGCAATGGATGTCAAATGCTTTTTTTCTAGGAAACACTTGACCTTTTATGCCATTTCTTTTGCTTAACTGGTAATATGTTCTCTTTCCCTTACTAAAGATAAAGCCACTAACCCATCTAACAGGCAAGAAGACTGGGAATACATCATCGGATTCTGTGACCAGATCAACAAAGAACTTGAAGGGTGGGTGTCCCAAACTGCTCTGGATTTAATAAGTTAAAAGTCAGAGTTTAAAATACATCATTTCATCATCAAACTTGCATGTTTTCTTTTATATATGCTGATACTGCAAGGAAGATCTGCCTACAGACGAAACGAGATGCTGCAAAGCGTGGTTTCTCTTTTGTGAGATGCAGCTTGGCTCATACACAAGCTGAGCACTAGGAAAAAAGGAATTCTGCATCTGCCTCTAAATTTAGTCAGCTTCTGCTGCTGCAGGGCTCTCCGCTGGCCACACTCGCTCAGTTTGCCAGTTTGTATAATGGGGTTTTAATTCTTGGTGCCTGATGGGGCTTCATGTCTTTAAAATCTTCACAAGTCTTGACTGAGGAAACCTCCTGGGCCACAGCATTCCCGCGAGCTGAAGGAAGAGGTGTTTTCTTCTGGAATATGGAAACTGATGCAAGAGAATCAATGAAGTGATTTCCTGGGCTGGGGACTGCACAGGGAGTTGTTTGGCCCCTCCCAAGCAGGAATCTGGACTTGCTGGCTCAAGCTACCAGCCCTCACTTCCTTTCATATGTGCAAACACCCAGGCCTATGAAGACGCACAAAATATATAGCTTCTAATTACACGGGGTCAAGACAAGCTCTGAGGGGAGACAGAACAAGGCAGAAATTCCCTGAAAAGCTTCTCATTATATTTAAATGCCTTGGGCTGGGTTGGGTTGGCTTTTTAACTAGATGAGTTAAACACCTTGCACAAATACTTTTGGTCTGTGGAGCCTTTTTTGAGTTTCTTGATAGCCTTTGTACACTGCTGGAAAGATGAAACGTACTAAATAACATTTCATTTTAATTACGTGAAAGGTATCTCATTTAAACAGCAAAATGTGTTAAAGTCTGAAAACCCTTCAGCGTGGTCTTCTGCTTTGTTTGTAATGGGGATCTGCTTCATTTCAGGCCACAGATAGCTGTGAGACTCCTGGCTCACAAAATCCAGTCGCCACAGGAATGGGAGGCAGTCCAGGCCTTGACAGTAGGTAGCCCTTACCCCTCCTCTTAAATTCAGTTATATATCATTTTATGTTGTCTGTGCGCAGGATGAGGGGGCACAGCGTGTGTCAGTGGGGTTAGCTGGGGCTAGTTCTGGGCCTGGATGTCCTGAGTCCCCTCTGCTGAGGGCAGGGAGCACAGCTAAGTAACTGCAACGTTCAGATTGCTCATTAGCAGTAGAGCAGTCAGAAATAACTCTGGTGTGGTTTCAGCTGCTTTTTGTTTGTTTATCTTCAGGCTAGATTTGTGCTCAGTGTAACGAGACCTAATGGCGAGATAAATTAGACCCATATATAGATGTCTGAGGGTGGGAGACCAGCCTATCTCCCCCTGAAGATGGGAGATTCCTGGGTCTTGCTGACACAGGTCCTTCAGTTCCCCTGTAAGCAGAACACAACTACACTGTTAGTGAAGAGTTTTGGTGTTCATTCTAGACCCTGTTTTTGTTACTTGAATGCAGGTGCTGGAAGCTTGTATGAAGAACTGTGGGAGAAGATTTCATAATGAAGTAGGGAAGTTTCGCTTTTTAAATGAGCTAATTAAAGTTGTGTCTCCAAAGGTTAGTCCCCGAGTCTTATGGCTGTATTTACCTCTTGTTTGGCCTTTGTAAGCTACAGGCAACATCCAGAATGTTTGCAGTGCTCTGTCTGGCTCCTTGTATTTATTAGCCTGTATTCAAAAGCGTTTCTTAGCTAAAATTTGGGTTTTTTTTAATGCTCTGCTTACTCCTTTTCTCAGCAAGTTGTACTTATTTACTATCAGTATATAGTCTCTGTACTGTTCTAATGCCTCATGTAACTCAAGGGCTTCTAAAGCTTGGGCTGCGCTCTTTAAAACAACAAACAAAACTCCCTCATCAGTGGAAGTGAGGTGTCATATAGAAGTTAGAACACCATAGAGTTCTCATCCTTACTCTGCTGCTGGCTTGCTGTGTAAAGAGTATCTGGCTATGTCCCTCAGCATTCGTAGAATCGGAGAATCACGGTCAGTTTAACTTGATAAGGAATAGACAGAGGCATCCCATGGCACGATGGACGCGGCAAAATATTCCCAGATCCTTCCCTGTGAGACAGGGGAAGGGGCAGTATTCTGTACTGCTGTACTGCTTAAATAGCAGAATCCTGAAACCAACAGAATAGCTGCTTTTTCTTTTGTTGAAGATAATCACAAAGCTTCTGTGCACTGTTATTTCAAATAGATTAGAGGAGCATTTTTTCCTCTTAACAGGGTGTATCTTAGATCATTTTGCAACCGAGATTATGCACCTTTTAGTGTATAGCACTGAACTTCCATTCTCTGGATTTGGGCTTTATTTTTTTACTCTTTTTTTTACATGCTTAGTACCTGGGAGACCGAGTCTCAGAGAAAGTGAAGACAAAAGTCATTGAATTGCTCTATAGCTGGACAGTGGCATTGCCAGAAGAATCCAAAATCAAGGACGCCTACTACATGTTGAAGCGACAAGGTGGGAACTCAGCACAAAATATATAGCTTCTAATTACATGGGGTCAAGACAAGCTCTGAGGGGAGACAGAACAAGGCAGAAATTCCCTGAAAAGCTTCTCATTATATTTAAATGCCTTGGGCTGGGTTGGGTTGGCTTTTTTAACTAGATGAGTTAAACACCTTGCACAAATACTTTTGGTTTGCGGGGCCTTTTTTGAGTTTTTCTGGAACCAGTTATTAAATGATTTGAACAAGTCTAATTTAAAGTGAAATAAGAGCCTCCATGTAGCCTTTTGTGTTCTTAACTAGGTCACTTTACAATTGTACCTTCCGTTCAAATGATACAAATTTCGTGTGTAGGCACACAGTGAAAAGAGCTCAGCTGAGAAGCGTGCGGCTT
The DNA here is from genome assembly GCA_033439905.1 of Ceryle rudis. NCBI lineage: Eukaryota > Metazoa > Chordata > Aves > Coraciiformes > Cerylidae > Ceryle > Ceryle rudis. The sequence goes on along the minus strand of JAAGNO010006677.1, from coordinate 8,939 downwards.
CAGCACAAGAAAAATTGGTTCCAGGAAAGCTCTTGAAGTAGAGCCCAAATCTAAGGATTTGAGAACGGACCAAGCAGGGAGCATAGCTGTTCCCCCACTTGTGGTTCAGAGGCTGCTTATCACTCTGTTTTGCATTGCTGTCTGCTTCCCTCATTTATACAAACAAAAGTCATGCCCTTGAGTTTGCACAAAGCTGGGTTGTCTGGGCCTTCACTTAGTGGTTCAACAGCTAAAGTGAAAAGGGGAAAGACAAATGGTGGAGAGCTATTGATTATTATCCTGAGCTATTAGAGGAGCAGTATGGACATGGCAACACATTTGCTGGGGTTTTGGCCTTTATCAAAGAAAACTTTGTTTTTCCAGCTAGCGTGCTCAGTGAGTTTGCTCCTCTGTCGCTCATTAGAGCAGTGTGCTGGTATCAGAGAACACAAGTGGCTGCGTGTTTGCTTTGACAGCAGCCTGTGCATAGCTGGGTGTCCTGCCTGGTGTGCCTGCGTGTGCAAACCCACGGGGCTTCCCTTTGTGCTTTCAGGGATCGTTATGTTTGATCCTGTGATTCCTGCAGACAGAACCCTGATTCCTTCTCCGCCACCTCGTCCCAAAAACCCTGTGTTTGATGATGAGGAAAAATCCAAGGTACAGTGAAGATTTGTATTGTAATTGCTTTTCATTAGTGATTACGCAAAGCACACAGTATACTTTACTTCTTGATTCTGATTTGGCTTGTTTTTGGCGGGGGTTGATACTGTGTCTTTTCACAGAACTCATTGCTTTGTCCACCTGCCTAACCTGAAGTTCCAGTTAAGGCCTTGACTGTGTTACCATTATGTGGTTATTCCTGGTTAAATTGCCATCTTGCTGTAGTACTAGAAGGCAGAGAACGTTTCACACGCAGGACCAAAAATGACATGTGGGAAGAATAATTAGTGTCAGAAGTCTCTGAGTTTTCACAGCATGTGTCCTGTGTAGAAACAGGAATGCAGCACCTAACGTAAAATAATAAGCCATAAATGACTCCTGCTGAAGTCACTGTAACTATGAAAGCAGCACGAGCTTTGTAATAGTGGCTGTATCTCTTTTCCCCTGAGTTGTTCACTTGGATTCCTTTTGCTGCTTCCCTTTGCCAGGGGGTCTTTATTTGTTTCCTTCCTGAATATCTTCTTCTCATCTCACAGCTTCTAGCCAAACTTCTGAAAAGCAAAAATCCAGATGATTTACAAGAGGCCAACAAGCTTATAAAATCCATGGTAAAAGAGGTAAGAAACTCCTGTAGGATTCGTCCCAGCCAACTATCTGCTTTCCAGGTTTTAAGCAATTTGACTTCCAAATGGTGGAGAGCTTTAGGATCATGTGAATAGCAGAACCTGGGTTTTTTAGGCTCTGGGAGCATTGTGTTTGTACTTTCCCTAGTGAAGTTGTGGGGAGTGAATGAGACCAACCATCCAGCCTTTCATTATTTTTTAAAACCTCAAACAGTGTTAACTCACATCTAGTCCCTGTGGTTACCAGCATAAAGGGGGTGCCATCTGTTGACTTAGCAGGGCTCTGTGGTGTGCATGTGTTGTAATTGTGACCGTAGCTCACAACTGGAAGGTGTTTGTATCACAAAAGTGTCGATAGTTGGTGTCTGTGGTGGAGGCCAGGGCAGGGATTGAATGCTCCTTGTAATTACCTCCGCTCTCATTGCTCAAGGTGGTATTTTACGCTAGGGTTTGGTGGGAGCATCGCAGTACCACCCAGAGATACTGAGGACTGAGTCATTGGACTGGATCTTCTCACAAGTAGCTTCATGGAAACACCTTCCTCTTTGTGGAGCTGTGATGCATCCACCCATGGCAGTCATTAGAAACCCTGGACTCCAGGAAATGACTCACTGTGATTCTGGCCAAAAAAAAAAAAAGGATAGCTCCTAGACTGAACAGGAGAGCTGAAGAATTTCCATTCAGGCCTCTTTTGTCCTCAGGGTAGACTCTCCTACAACTTCAGCTGGAATCTCAAATCAGAGATGGGTGGACATTTTCTACCAGAGAGTGCTTGTTATTCCTAGTAAATGTTTTGCTTCAAGCACATCTTTTTTTTCCTATTTTTTTATAAATGGCTTCAAGTGACCAGAAAAAGACCCCATAAGCTTCTGAAAAAGTTGGAAAAGAATTTTTGGAGAACTTCTCTATTTTTAGTGGTATAATTATCCCGTAAAGTCTAGGGAGACTTGTTGGAAGTATGGGGGTTTCTATCATTTCAGAATGGTGGTGAAAAGATAATAAAATAAGCGAAGCTTCACACGAATGGAGAGGTTTGAGGGGTTTTTATTCCAGCTTAACCTTAGATGTTACTTGCCAGGATTTACAGCTAATACCTGCTGTTGTGCTACCGGGGACCTTTTCAGGGAGACTCACTTTTTATGTCTTGTGTTTTACACCCTGAAGGATGAGGCTCGGATTCAAAAAGTGACAAAACGCATGCACACGCTGGAGGAAGTAAATAACAACGTGAAGCTGCTGAATGAGATGTTGGTTCATTACAGCAAAGAGGACTCCTCGGAGGCCGACAGGGAGCTCATGAAGGTGGGTCTGAGCGGCTCCTTCTTCCCAGGAATCCTGCAGTCAGTCCTTTCTTCTTACGGACTTGAGTTTTGCAGAGAATTGCAAACAGCGCAGTAAAATGGAGAGCAATGGTGAGAAACAACAAGAAAGAAAACAACCATTTTGTTAACACCTTTCACCAAAGGTCTTAGTGGGTAATAGCTCACTTTGCTTGTGCTTGAAGTGAGGTGCAGCTGTTCCCCAGAGATGGAGCATAGCAGAATCAAGCAGCTGAGGTTTGTAATTCCTGCTTCTGTTAGGACACACTGATTGCAGGCCATCACTGTCCCTTACAGCTCTGTGGGTGGATTAAACTAGAGGCTGAATGGGGCAGAAAATATCCTCCCCTTCCAAGGGAGAGCTTTAGCGAGTGTTATAAGGCTGGGAGAACAGCAAGCAGGTAAAAATCAAAACAGCCACCAGAAATGGTTGGGTAGGCTCAGGGCCTTGAAGAGTTGCACCTTATCTAATTAAAAAGTTTAAACTACTCATTTTTAACAAGCTCCTGAAATGGGAGTAAGAAGCTTAAGAAACCAGTTTGTTTCTATGAAACGTTTCCTTCTTGCCACCTTTCTTCTGTGTGGTTGCAGGCTGGCTGAGTAGTGGTTGCAGCACAATTGAAGCATATTCGCTGAAGCACAATTCGGCTCTTCCTCAAGCTTTTTGGGCCTGCAATAATACGAGAAGAGAAGGACTCTATTGGACCAGAGCTGGCCCCAAGTGCTGATGTGAGGGAGGACTGAGAGATGCTGTGTTGAGAATGCAGGTTGTGTTTAGACTCCCAGGCTAATGTCATGCTTCATGGCTTTGTTATAGGGCAGGGACAGGAGGGGATCTTGGTTGTCCAGCCACACTGGCACAGTCAGCACAAGGAGACTGGTTTCTTCTGGGCTTTCCAGCACGTGCCTGGGGAGTCATTCTGTGCTGACTGGTACTGCTGACAGGGGTTCCTGGATGATGAAACCCTTTGTCCTAACCTGTTTTCCCAGGAGCTCTATGAAAGGTGTGAAACCAAAAGACGGACGCTGTTCAAGCTGGCCAGTGAGACAGAGGATAATGACAGCAGTTTGGGTAAACTGAGCTACTCTTCTCCTCTTTTAATTGCTTTTGTGACCTGTGACCGTGCAAGGGCTCAGCAAGGGAGCGGCTGCTGTAAAGATGCCTCTTCACTGTGACTGCGCTTTGCTGCAAGCAGGCAGATAAAAGACGAGATTCTTGCCTCTTTATGCTTATGATTTAAATTCGGACAGGGACTTGCTGGTAGAGTTGGTGGTTAGGGAGGCTGGGGACAATAATGGGTGAAGGGGAGTGTCGTTGCTGCGGGGAACAAAGCCTTGGACTCATTTTCTCATTGTTACAATGTGCTCAGACCTAGAAGGGTCAGGGCATTGCTTAGAGAAGCGTGGCAAAGACTGGGAGGAATGGAGCTCATAGCCAAATGATTATGGCTTTTCTTGCAGGTTATGTAGTTGATAAATGAGTACTGTCAGCGTTAGCGGGAGCAAAGTGACTAAAGTCTTGGAGGTCGTTTGTCTCTCTTGCATGCAGGTGATATTCTACAGGCCAGTGACAATTTATCCCGGGTGATAAATTCCTATAAAAAAATAATAGAGGGACAAGTCATCAATGGTGAAGTGGATCTCCCTGTGATGTCTGTAGTGGAAGGTGAGCTCCTGGGGAGTCAAATGCTTAATTTTTGAATCCTGTACTTCTAAATCTTTTGGACGGGTTTTCCTATTAACTGGGGTAAAGTAGGCTACTGGCGGTTCTTGTGGTCAAGACCACTCCTAAGCAGGAGATGAACATGCTGGAAATGAAAAGCAGTGCTGCAGCTTTGCCTTTACCGTTGCTTGTTCCATATTATTGAAACCTTTGATAACACCTGTAGCAAACCTGCATCTGAACAGTTTATGTGGCTGGAAGTTCTCATACATTTTGCTCTCCAAATTTGTCCTGTTTCTTAATGGTGAAATGTAAGGAGAAAACAATTTTATCAAAAGGACAAGAGCAGTAGAGTGGGAGCCAAGCCAGGGGTCCTGTTCCTGGCTTTGCCAGCAGTTCCGTTTGTGAATTTAGGCCAGTTGCCCACTTTACACTTCAGCTTCATCACCGACAGCTCTGGACACGTGTGTGGCAGAGTTACTGTCTGAGAGTCACTTAAACATTTCTGCATGGAGAGCAGCAGCAGAATGCGTAATGCTGCCCCATGGCATCTCACAGGGACAAGACTGTCCTAAGATGAAGGTCCAGACAGTGTGCATTTTCCTCAGCTCTCTTGCTCTCTGGTAGCCTTTGTTTACTGTAGTTCTTTAGGATCTCCCAAAGCCTCACCTGAGCTCAAAAGCTTTTGAAAGGATTACGAATTATACTGCAAGAAGTACTGGGGAGAGAGCAGTGGTTGGAGCTGGTGTTGCACTTCACAGAGAAATTTCCTAAGTATCTGAGTTGATGGAAGTACCTCGTGGACAGGAAATAGTCAGTGGAAAGCACGTGGGCTTTCTCTGTTGTAAAGAGCCATAAGCCATGATCAAACAAGGAGCTGTGTTATCGAAACCATCTCTCTAATAATATCTTCTGTACACTGAGTTGGCTGTCAGCCTTTTGCCTTCTTTCCTAGTAGTGCTCTTCTGTCCACTGCAGGGAGTAACTCCACAAGTCATCTCAACACCCTCATTGACCTTGCTGGCTTGGACGTCACCAGCACCCCACCACCTCCAATGCCACCCACGACCCTAACACCAGCCCCCTCAGCAGCTCCAGCCCCAGCCGAAATCCCCATCCTCCCGCCTCCTCCCCAGATGGTCACGCAGTTGCGGAGCAGTTCCTCTGGCCCGGCAGAAGCCTCACCCCCTCAGCAGAGCAGCGCAGCCAACTCCCTCTCCTTGCTGGATGAGGAGCTTCTGTGCTTAGGTAAGACATTGAGGCACCCAGACAAGGACTACTCAAATTTCTGCCTATCAAAGACTGCTTTCTTCCTCCAGTGTGAGTGTGGGGGCTGGCTGTGCATGGGGCATGCCTAAAAGGAGCGTGAGATGCCTTTGGTTCATAAAGGAGTCATGGGGATGCTCCTTTGCATCATCCTGAACATAAGACGCAGTCAGTGAGTCAGTATGAAAAACTGATCTTCCCAGAGTAAGCTGCAAGTGAGATACCAGTTGGCTGTAGTTGCAGTCTGGTCTCTGGGTGCTCGGACGTGCAGGCTGCAGTTCAGTACAGATCTCACCCCTGACTGTAGTAAAGAGCAGGGTGCCTTAGGGAGGTTGTGTGTAGAGGATGCCTACCTGCAGAGCCCAGGTCTGAACAGCAGAAAACACTGCAGAGCAGGAAGGATTAGAAGAGCTGTTTGCAGCTACTGGTGCTGGCTGTCTCTTTTCCTTACCATGGACTTGCAGCCCATTTCAGTCTTTTACCAGGTTCTTGGACAAAGCTGAATCAAGTAGTTTGATGGTCCTGAAGCGATTGCCAATGGATGATACCCAACTTGTTTTCTCCTCCAGTCACCTACCTCTTATTTTACCTTTCAGGCCTGAATGACCCAGCCCCTTCAGCAGTGAAGGAGACATCAGAAAACAACCAGTGGAGCATGTTTGAGGTACAAAAGAGGGTCTTGAGGGAAGGGGAGGGCGGGGTTGTCATTTTGAGAGGTCTCAAGACACACTCTGTCACCTTGGAGGAACATGATCTCACCCACAGGTAGAGGGGTGGCTGCTCCTGAGGGGAAGTCTGGCTTAGCCCTAAAATCTGGGATAGCTGTCTTTGAACAGAGTAGATATCCCTGAACCCGGCTTTCTCAGTTTCCCATCTGTTAGCATCTGCTCCCATGATGTTAGCACTTCCTTTGCTTAAATTACAGATCAGATGTAGTCCTGACATAGGCCACAGACTTTGCTGCGTGCCACCCAGCACCTGGTTCTGCGGTAAATCTCTCTCCCTCTGTAACGGTGCCATCTCTACAACAGGGGGTAGCAGTGAGTTAGAGCATCTACTTGTCCTCTCTTTCAGAATGACCAGCTGGGCCTGGATTTCTTGAATCCGAAGATGGTGACTGTTGCTTGCAACCCTGCAGGGAACCCTCTTCTCCATCACGCATCACAGACCACGTGTGGAACGTCAGTGACGCTGCCCTCTGCTTTCACAGCCTCTCAGACTGCTCCCAGCATCCCAGCACCCAACTCAGCACCATTTGTATTCCCTGCTGGACCGGCTGCCTCTGCAGGGCCTCCTAAGACTATTCCAGCTGCTCCTGGGTACTTCAGCTCATCTGTGGGGAGCAATATGTCACATAAGATGGATGCATTGGGACAACTTCTTGAGGAAGCCAAAGGGTAACCAAAAGTCCTGCACTTTGCTTTGTCTCTGCAGTTGAAAACTGACGCTTGCTGCAGCGTCAGGCTCAAGGACAGACTTTCAACTCTGGTTTGGTAGAAATGTGTGTTGGGGATTTTTTTTTTTCTCAGAGGGTTTAAGTTAATGAACCATTATGAGGAGGGCCCCACCTCTGAGAGGGAAAGGCAGGTGCTCCCAGGCAACTACTGGTGCCCGATACAAGTGCACAGTCTTCTGTACAGGCCACAATGGTACAGAGGCCTCTGCCCATCTTACCTTTGCCCGCCAAGGTGGGACTCTGCTTTCCTGACTTAGAGAAGTGGTGGCTGGCCCTGCCACCAGCACCACTTGTAGCTTACGTGAGACCGTACTGAGTCACAGCTCCAGCCTGGCACCAGGCCTCTGCCGTGTCCTGTCCTGTTGAGCTGCACTTAGGGGGGTTTGTGGTGCAACGCCCGCTTTGCTTTCAGCTCAGCTTCCCCTGTGTTTCTGTCTCTTGCAGGACTGCCACCCAGGGCCTGGCGACAGCCTCGGTGTTCCCTGGGGTTACTTTGCCAGCTGCTGTCACTTCTGCCCCATTAATAGCACCTGCAGGGCTGCCAGCCACTGCCCCGGGAGCCCCTCCGGTTCCTTTCCCAAGCAGCTGCCCGGCCGGCTCAGGAAGTCCTCTCTTCCAGCCGGCATCATTCCAGCAGCAAGGCAGCCCCGTGAAAGCGCCTGAAATTTCTTTGGCCAATGTCCATGTTCCCTTGGAATCCATTAAACCCAGTAAGTATCTCGTGTTTTTCACCTTTCTTTGAGCATTTTTTAAAAGCAAAGCTTCTTGACAAAGCTTATGAAGGGCACAGAGCGGATGGGATGTCCCAGCCCAACGGTCAGATAACCTAATGCTGCTACAGACCGTCTTCCGCAGCATCAACCAGCCCCTCTCTCTGCGGCAGGCAGTGCCCTCCCGGGGACAGCCTATGACAAGAACGGCTTCCGGATCCTCTTGCACTTTGCAAGGGAGTGACCGCCGGGAAGGTCGGACGTGCTCGTCGTGGTAGTCTCGATGCTGAACACGGCTCCGCTTCCTGTGAAGAACATCGTGCTGCAGGCTGCTGTGCCGAAGGTAGGGATGCGTCGCTCGCACTGTGCATTTGGGAAGGTCCGGGCGTGAACTCGGCGACTGGGGACAGCCTGGTTCTGCCTTCCTACAGGCTGTGCTCTGCCTGGTTCCAAAACGTAAAGCTGTCAGAGGCAGAATGCACTGAATAGGATAAGTCAAGAACCGCAGGTAGTTGGTGTTCTATTTTTCTAGCTATCTAACATCAATCCAGCTGTGTCTGTTCATGAAGGAGGCTCAGATAACACAATGACAGGATTGTTGTGTGGATAAAGCCACCCTTGAGGTCTTCAGAATCAGAATTTCTAACAGACATCTGAAATCTGACCACATGTTCCATTCTAGTCTTAACTGCACCTAGATAATTTTGGATGGCCAGCTTGCTGTTTTGAAAACTGGCCCAGTCTTGGCTACGACCTGCCCACTGTCGTGAAGGTGTTTGCATTCAAACCTCTGACAGAAGATAACTTGGACAGGAAGGTGCTCTTGGTGTTCACCCGACCAGTGCTGATTTGTCAGTCTGCCTGTTCCAGTCATGCTGCACAAGCTGGGCTGGCTCTTGTTTCCTCATCCTTGCATGTGGATCGATTCTCTTCAGTTGGGATGTGTGCAGTTACCTCCCCAGCCTGTGCCCGCATCTTTCATTTCCCCCAAGGCAGGAGAATAGTCCCTGAGGTTCTGCTTTCTTCTAAATTTGCAGTCCATGAAAGTGAAGTTACAACCACCCTCTGGCACTGAGCTGTCTCCATTCAGTCCCGTCCAGCCGCCTGCTGCCATCACCCAAGTCATGCTTCTGGCAAATCCTACAAAGGTGAGGGGGGCAGATCCTTGTGGAATGGGATTTCTCCTGTCCTTGTCAGACAGATTTGATGTAAACCTTGGGGGGGGGGGGTGGGGGGGGGGCGTGGGGGGGGGGGGGGGGGGGG